>MNCI01001745.1:56117-79517 GCA_015680685.1 Gnetum montanum | reverse complement strand
CCAGCAAGCACCTAAATCTTGTTCGAGGACACTCGTTGGCAGTCGCGTCACAAACGGTCGCCAACACTTATCATACAATAAAAATCTTCCAAAAGAAATTTGACTTTATTATTTTAAAAAACCTATATCTCAAGGTAAATAGCTTACTAGTTCATGAAATTTATGCAAGGATTTTGAATCACTTGAAACTAATATATCAATGGATGATTTTTCAATAAAAACTTTTAAAATTTTTCAAGTACAACAAATTTTCATTCAATTATAAGATTAATTACATCATGCTCATATATTCACAAATGATACCATAATCTTGTGGATCATTGAACTTAGAAGGTGGGAATGAATAAGTTTTTCAAAAAACTTCTTTGGATAAATCACACACACGAAATTTAGCATAGTTCCCCATCTTCAGTAGTCCACACTCGGGGGGTAGATTACAAGTACACATTTGGACTTTGTTACTATCAAATGTGGTTTGAAGGGTACCATACCTTGTACAAGATCTAAGCTCTGCTTTAGAGTGTTATGATGCTACACCAACTACTCAACCCTATAAGGTCTCGACAAGCTTAGAATGTGGTTTCTAGGCTTTCACAATGCTTACAATCTTGAGCATTGCTTTGGAGTATTGTGGCACTACACAATCACTTAATCTTGTAGGATCCTAACAAGCTCAATCAAGATGCATTACCATAAGAAGCACATCAATCCCATAGGGCAACAATGGAGTAAAATAATTACAAGGTATGAATGCAACTTAGTTTGCTAATCTTTACACTTTGAGATACAATACACTTTACAATGGACAAATGATAATATGATGAAGAGTAATAGTGATTACAATGGTTGACAATTGATTACACAATTATTGTATAAGAGCTTGCACATTTCCCAATGAGAATGATGTCTTCTTATAGCCACTATGTTTTCAAATACATCTTGGAACTTGTGCAATGACTAGCTAATGGTCATGGAAGATGTATTCTTCATGTTTAAGACATCTTTCTATATTTACCTTTATTCTGGAAAGACATCTTTGTCTGGGGAAAGGCATCTTTCTAAAACTGGCCTATATTTTGTGAAGATGTCTTTGTCTATGGAAATATTTCTTTACCTAATGAAAAACATCTACTATTTTATAGATACATCTTTTCCTATGCATCCTTCAATTCTTTTATGATGTTTACTATTTCTTGGAGACATCTTTCTTCACCTTCCTTTGCATGATGAATTCTTCATTCCTTATTCACTACCTTGCACTTCCACATGCCTCAATGATGATAACTTTCCTTGTGATTTATTTGGTCCTTTTCCACATTCTTTAAATTCTTTCATGTTCACTTGAGACCTTGTGGATGACCTTTTCCTTTGAGCTATAAACCAATTCATTCCTTGTCATCAATGTAGGCTTGGTTTCCCATGTACATTGTCCTACAAACACAACAATTACATAACCATACAAACAAATTTTAACTCCATTTTAGTTAATTTTTTCAGACATCAAAAGGTCCAAAAATCTAAGAGTACCAAATATCTTCTCTTGTAAGTACTTATCTTAACATTTGTAAAATACTGAAACTAACATCCTATATCTTGAAATAAAGTAAGCACACATCAACACAATTTAGTCTTTCCAAATTAAATACTAACATGATATTTAGAAAGCAAGAAAATAAAAACTTACCTTGATTTACCTTACTTGAAATTGAGAATTAAGGTGCCTAGAGTGCTAGAGAACAAGATTCCTCTTTTGAGATTTCTCTTCTTACAGACTTCTTCAATTTTTAAGCATTTGATTCCTTTCAGAAAATTTTTGGATAGTGTGTTCTCATTCTCAAGTCCCTTCCTCTTGATTCTCTAAACTTTTTGAACTCCATCATTCTTTTAAGTTTCCCAATCATTCTTGACTCCTTTTTAATTTGTTTGCCTATCCTTTTTACCCTATGAAAAATCCTTTCTAGGAACATTTAGATAAGACCAAGGAGTCCTAGGATTTATTCTTATTTAAGATGTAGTGCCCATTTATTCTTCACTCTTAGGAGTAGCCTTAGGTTGAGATGGAGTTGGTGTAGATGCTTCTTCTTGTGTACAACATCCAAGCCCACTCTTATCATATGGACTTCTTCCTTGTCCTAAAACCATCCAAAGGAACTCCTTTCCTTTGACTAGCCTCTCATTTACTAGTTTAGCATCTACTAGTTCTCTCTTAACTTACTCATTAAACTTGGTGAGTTCCTCATTCTCAACCCTAAGGTTTGATATTTCTTTTGTGAGGTCTAAAATATTTAAATTTAATGAAGATATGTTTTGATCCTTTCCTCCTTGTTGTTTGTTCAAAAGACTTTGATACCAGTTTTAAAAGCTTTTATTTTCATCTTCAAATTCATCATTTGATGTGCCAGGATCATCATCTTTGAGAGCCATACATATGAGATGTGAATTATTCTCATCATCCTTCTGCTCTTCATCATCCTCACTAGTGTAGAAGTTGATCTTTTTCATCTCTTCATCACTTTTGTTCTTTCATCTTAACCTACCACTACTAGGATATTCAAAGGTCATATGGCCTCTTCCTCTACATACCCAACATTCTATAGAAGAAATATCAAAACTAGAATTTGAAATATTTTTACATTTTTCTCTAACTCTAAATTGATTGGATCGATTTTCTTCAAGGAAATTTCTCAAACACTCATCTTTTTTCTTTTGGTTTTTGGACTTCTCTAAAGAGTTCTTACTCATTTGCTCAATCCCATTGGTTAATTTTTGAATCTCAACCTTAAGGTCTGAGTTTTCTTCCTTTGCGATAAGAACATTCATCATTAAGAATTGTAATTTTTATTTCTTTGACATGTAAAAAATCTATAATTTTAACACATAGGCTTTGAAAAGAAATAACTTCATGGAAAAACATCCCATACCTTTCTTCAAAGGAATTATCATTATTTGAACTTTCCTTGTTGTTTAGATTTTCATAAGTTTTATCAACCTTACGAGTATAGTCTCCTCTATTTTTGAATGTAAAGAAGGAAATGAGAGACTAACCTTTGGAACAAATGTGATATAGGAGTTGAGAACACCAATTAATGATGCATATTAATATCTTTGTCCAGATGTGTCTAATGTTGATAGCCCCTTCCATGTTCACTCTTGGAGATTAACATAGAGAACAAGAGTACATGGCTCTAATACCACTTGAGAATCATTAAACATAGAAGTAGGGGATGAATAATTTCCCCAAATAAAAACTTCTTTGAGACAAAGTACATACCAAATTTAATGTGGTTTCCCCAACTAGGGTAGTCCACACTTAGAGGGTAGTTCACTAGTACACCTTTGGACTTTGTTGCTCTCAATGTGGTTTGAAGGGTACCACATCCTATATAAGCTCTAAGCTCCACTCCAGAGTGATTTAATGCCATGAATCTACTCAACCCCATAAGGTCCTAAAAATATTATAATGTGGTTTCTAGGATCCCACAATGTTGCGATCGAAAACATCAATCACTGGAAGAAAACCAAGGATTCTTGATGTAGTAGTTTCCAAACCTCGAATCTCCAAGGCCTTCATGGTAGAAATGGGTTTCAAGGTGCCCTAGATGGTTTGGTAGATCAACTAGGGACTTATGAGATGAGAAACATGGGAATATAAAAAAATCCAAAGAATCAATAGAAAATAAAATTTATTTTTAAACTCAAAACTAAAAACTTAAAACTTTATTGAGAAATAATAAAGAGTAAGTTAGAGAAATGTGTACAAATGGTGCCAAGATGAGCAAAAAGGAGGTTCACTTATGCATTATTTCAAAGCCCATTGAAACTGATGTGACATGTTCCTTGATCCAGGTGCTAAGCCATTGTTCATGCTATCAAACCTTCCTTCACTATTGCAAATTCAGATCTAAAAGTTAGGTCAATGTTGGGGGTGAGAAAAGTGGAAAATCTGGATGCCCAATTGCTCCATGCTAGGGATTGGAAATCCCAGAGATGTAGTGTTAACATCCAAAATCCACAAATATTAAGGCTACAATGGTTCCATGCTAGGGTTCAAGAGAATGCAAGTATGGGAACTTGCAAGAGCTCTTGAGTGCTTGAAAATGCCCCAAGTGTGGAATTGTGAAAAACTATGTGTATGAAAATTGCTTGACAATGCTACCTTTTCTCAAAATTTTGGAACTACCAAAGTGCTTGTATGCCCAAAAGTTGCTAAACCTATAAATGGTTTTGGAGGTTGGCTTTTATAGGATCCTTGGGCCATGAATGGGGCTGCAAATTTGTTGTGAAATAGTTCCAAATTAGATGTAAATTTGCTACAAATTGGCTACTAAATTTAGGTGATATAGGTGCCCAAATTTTGGGGGTTACTATACATAGTAAGTGCTTCCTCCCATGGCCATTCCATTAACTAAAAATAGTGATTGGGGTACACCTTCTACACTGGAGATGAATCATCCACGTTGATCTCCCCACCATGCTTGTTGAAGTGGTTGGTCAATGTTGAAGTGCATCAATTGATGAATTTTTTCTTTATCTAACTTCCATGTTTGGGGGATTGAATTTTTCATGCTAAGGATGAGGACTCCACACTAGGGAAAAACTTCCATGCTGAGGGAGAAAAGTTTCCAAGATATGCATGTAGTCTCCATGTTGAAGGGGGAAAGTTTACAAAAGCCCCCACACTTCCAAGCTGGGGGTAGGTAAGATCTAGCCCCCTACATGTGTTTCCAGCATAGAAAAATGTATACCCCCCATAATACCCATCAAATTTCCTTTTTTGACATTCTAAAAGGCATTTTTGATTGCCATCCCCCAAGTCCAAATATAGATACTAGATGACTTTTTTCACTTGGGGAATGAGGCTTTAACCACTTATGAGGCATTTTTTAGCCCCAAAACTATAAATTATGTGAAATTTACCATTTTGGATTACAATTTTCACATTTATAGTGAAGTTTTACCATAGATTTCATGGGGTGAAAGCTTCATGGTGAAGACTGACTATAACATGCATGTTTCAATGGTGTTTCAATGGTCCCTCTTTGTTGGTGCCTAGAGGATTAACCTGAGAGACACCAATAAAGAATAAAAAACATTACTACATATTATAATGCTATAATGCATATAGGTCACATGAGAATTAGGCTATCTAGGTCACAAAAGTTAATAGTTTAAAGCCATGGTGGACCATGGTACCAGTTTAAGACCCTAGTAGGCTGTGTTTCTAGTTTAAGGTCCTAATGGACCATTTGATAGCAGGCTCACTTGTTAATGATTTATCATATACATGTAGTATGGATTTAGATACAAAAGATTGACTAGATTGGACAACTCATTCCCATCCATGTCGACTATTCATAATGCTCTGTTCTCGTAGGCTCTAGTGATAAGAAAGGGTCCTTCCTAGTTAGCTAAGAATTTATCCATATGCTCATGGGCAGCCTTGAGGACTAGGTTTTCTTCCTTGATCTTGTTCATGGTTAAGTGATGGTGATGTTGTCACTACTACCTCTCTTGATAGTGCTCAATGTGAGCAAGCACTTGCATATGCTACTCCTCCACTGAATCCAAGGCTATCATCTACAACTCCTTGTTCTACTCATCATTGATGAAGTTGTTCAAGGTTACTCTAAGTGATGGCAGTTGTAATTTAAGAGGTAAAACAACTTCAAAACCATAAACAAGGCTATAAGGGGCCATGCCATTTTTTGTATGATATGTTGTTTTGTATACCCATAGTGCATGGACAATCTGCTCATGCCACTTTTGCTTGTTGTTGTTGAGCATCTTCTTGAGAAAGCTAATGATGGCCTTGTTTCTTACTTCTACTTGTCCATTTACTTAAGGGTAGTAAGGTGTTGAGAAAGAATGCTTAATGTCTATGTTGTGAAAAAAATCCTTGGTCTCTTGGTTTCTAAATTGAGGTCCATTGTCTATAACTATATTCATGGGTATGCTAAAATAAACTACAATGTTATTTAGGATAAATTTGCAAACTTGTTCAGATGATGTATTCCTTAGGAAATTAGCCTCAACCCACTTGTGAAGTATTCAATTGCAGTGATGATGAAGGTATGTCTTGTGAAATATTTAGGTGTTATAGGTCCAATGATATCCAACCTCCATCATTCAAATGACCATGTTATCTAGGTTTTATGTAACTCAGTTGGTGATACATGTATTAGGTTGCTACATCATTGGCATGTGTCACATCTCTTAACCTTTTGCAAGAAAATCATTTTTCATATGGGGCCAATAGTAGCCTAACTATCTAATCTTAGCAACCATGGCTATTGATCCTATATGTCCTCCATAAACAGGCTCATGAACCTTCTCTAGGACTATTTTGGCTTTAGTTTTACCAAGCATCTTAGGAATATGTCATCATAGGATTGTTGACATAATGTGTTATCACCTATGATGACATACTACTTCAATTGCTTGCGTATGATTTCCTTCTAAGCAGTAGTCAACCCTTATGAGGATTCACCATGCATAAGATAAAATTTGATATCATCATACTACTTCTTAGAAGGAGTAGTATGAATGATGACAATAAAGGTATCCTCAGTGTTTTGTTTGATGGGAGTAGCATAGTCCACAATTAACATGGACAACTTACAAAACACATATAGTGTCACAATAAGGGCTAATGTTGCAATTACATTGGCTATGACATTTACATTTTGAGGTACATATTGGATATCAACATCTACAAATTGTGATAACAATTGCTTCCCTAGGTCACAGTAAGGCTATAAGGGATTAACTTTGCATGCATAGACTTTGGTTACTTGGTTAACCATAAGTTGTGAATTTCATTTGATGGCTAGGCATCTAATTCCTAGGTCATGAGCTACCATTATCCCTCTAATCAAACCCTCATACTCTACTATGTTGTTGGTACATGGGAACCCAAAATGATAGGCAAAGGATTGGATCTCACTAGATGGAAATGTTATGATGGTAGCAGCACTAGCCCCATGGGTAGTTGAAGCTCTCTCAAAGTTCATGACTACTTGATAACCCTTGGGCACTTGGCTAACTATGTTAATGTGTTCATCAGGGAACTCAAGGTCTATGATTTCTTAGTTATCAATAGGTGAAACTGTGAATTATACAAGTATAGCTTGATCTTTTGTTAAGGATTGAGAAATGTAATGGAGCTTGAACTCTACAATTATGGCTTTTCATCAAGCTATATGACTACTTTCATAGATGTTGGCCATTATGGCTCTAAGTATGTTGTCCTTTCAAATTATGTTGAATTGGCTTCTGAAGAGGTAGTAACTCCATTTCTTCAAAGAGAAAACTAATGCTAGACAATACTTATCCACTTTAGTGTATCAAGTCTTGTGGGCTACTAATGCATGGCTAAGGTAGTATATAGGCATTTCTTCTCCATCATCATGTTTCTGACAAAGTAGAGAGGTAATGGATGTATTAGAGCTAGTGAGATAAATGTAAAATGGTTTACCCTCTTACGGAGGATAAACTATCCATAGTTTTGTCAACTCTTGCTTAAGGTTTTCAAAGGAATCTTAGCATTGAGCCATTCACTCATAGTGAACTCCTTTCTTAGGCAAGTGTTACATGGTTTGTAACTTATCCATAAGCCTAGTGATAAAAATATGAATAAACTATAATCTACCTTCTAATCCCTAAAGCTCCTTAAGGTTGGTAGGTTCTATTAATTTGGATATGGCCTTAACCTTATCACGATCTATGCATATTCCTACTTCAAAGACTACAAAATAAAGCATCTTACTGATTTTGGTCATATCCTTTGATCCTACATGTCAACCAATAGCATATTAAGTGGCACCTAGGTAAAAGTGAATAAATAATGTTAAAATGTCATAAAACATATGCAAATCTAATGCAATCAAGGCCATCCAAGATCATTAATGAGATAAGGTCAATTCAGAAAAGTGCAATAGAGGTGAACAAAGATTACATAAAGGTCAAGCAAGGGAGAGTATAAGAATTAAGGCTACAAATGGTCAATAAAGGTCACTATTTTGCCAATTTAAGGCCTTAGTGGACCATGGTCATGTGGTGTTAAATGGTGGTCAATGAAGGTCAAACCCCACTATTTGATACCATTTAAAGGCTAAAAAAGGCAAATAGAGCTATAATGAGACAAACAATGAACATAGAAGGCTATCTAAAGGCCATAGAAGGTTAACAAGGTCAACAAGGAAACATAAGTCCAAAAACAAGTGAAAGCATTATGTAATAAGGTAAAAATCAAGAAAAATAGGCTATATATGATAAAATTTGGCTAATATAGGTACAAAATGGTTAGGTTTTTCCATTTTTAGGCCTTTGTGAGTCATGTTTTGAGGCTACAAGGCTATTAGATGAGTTCAAGCATGAATCAAGGTTGTTTCTGGGATTTTTGGACACAAAAATCAAGTGTTTTGAGGCTACTACACTAGGCTTAACATGGAAATAGGGATCCTTAGAGTGAAAATGAAAGGAAATAGGTCTTGGGATGCTAAGAGATCCAAAATTGAGGTCCTAGGACCTTTCCAATGTAGCATAGGATTAGGTCCATCAAAATTGGACTCTTCAAAGGTCTATAAAGGTAAAAAAAAATGGGTTCTAAAGCCTTCTCCCCTTGTTTACACATTGGCTAGCATGGAAAAGAAGGGGCTAGCATGGAAAACCAAAATTCAAGTCAAAATTAAGGTCAAACATGGTCAAACAAGCAATCAGGACCCACTTTTGAAACTTGTGCATCTCTTGACTTCATTTCGAGGCCATTTGAGGCAATTTTGAATGTCAAAATGTGCTTAAATGGCTTCCCCCCCTTTTCTATTCTGAGCATAGTATGCTCAATGTGTAAAAATAAGGGGATACATTTTTTTATGAATTTAGAGTGATTTAGGGGTACTTTGACCACGTTTCTAGGCCCCTAGGCTATGGAATTCAATTCTACAAGTGTTTGGCTAATTTTGAGCACATTTGAAGGCTATTTAAGGGCACATTTAAAATATTTTTGATCATTTTTTATCACTTTTGGTCATGCATGCAAGCTCCAAAGGTTGCTAGTATCAATTGCTACCATCTGATGTGGATATGTGACTATTTCAAGGGTCTCTTGACAATTTTTTTGCTTCCCCCATTTTCCCATGCCTAGCATGAAAAATTGGGGGGAAAGCCTTTTGTCCCTTTTATGATCAATCTAGCTATACATGAGTGTCCATAGGGTTATTGGTGTTGGCCATCAGTGTCTAAGGTCAAGATCTCATCATTTTGGAGGCTGTGAGGAGGTCTTTAGGCTTCCCCTCTTTTTCCATGCCAAGGGTAGAAGGCTCGATGTGTAAGAGGTCTCCCCTAATTAAGAAAGTCAAATCTAGGAAAAATCAACAACTAATCAACCATGCATGTCAACCTTCATGGTTGCCAGTGTTGATGGTCAATGTTGGATGTCAAGATTTGATAACTTCAAGGCTTCTAAGAGCTTCATGAAATCTACCCCCTTTTTTCCATGCTGGGAACGGTGGTGCCAACATGGATGAGAGGGGTATGATAGTTTTGTGCCATTTTGACCACTTTTGGAGCTTTTGGAAGCTCTAGAGGGTTCCAACAGGGCCTAGGGGTCATTGGGCATCAAGAAATGTTCATTAGGTCATCAATTTAGGTTATTTTTGAGTTACCCCCATCTATCCATGTTGAGGGTGAGAGGCTCAAGATGGAAAAAGCTTTCCCCAATGTGGAAAATCCAAATCCCAGATTTCAACTAGTTTTGACTAGGTCTGGTGGGATACTAAGGCTATTGGAGATTCTTGGAGGGGTTCTAGGTTACATGGGGTCCACTTTAGGGTCAAACTTATGCTACATGAGTGTTGGGAAGCTAGAGTAAGTGTCAGCCCCCTTCTTCCATGATGGGGATTATTGCCTTAGCATGGAAATCCATGGTGCTTAGTCTTGCTCATGTCTTGCCCACTTTTGAAAATCTGGGGTTAGAAAAGGTAGGTTTGGGTTACTAAAAATAGAAAAATATTCATACTTCTAATGAATTTATAAAATAATAGAAATAATTCTACACTAGGCATGGTACTCCCAATGTGGATGCATGGCATTAAGGTTTCCATAAGGTTTTAAGTGTGAAATTTTGGTAATAATCTCAATGTTCATGCAAGTTTTGGTTAAGAATGAAGGTGCACCATGGGGCCCACAATACAAAATTTTAAAATTTTGAAAAGTGAAGTTGTTTCCAACCCAAAACCAATGTGAACTAGACTTTTCCCCTTTGTACTTTAGTGCACTTTTAGTTATGGTGCACTAAATTGGCAACTACGATTTCAAGGTGTCCGTTTAGGTTTTAGATGGATTTCATATGTCAAATTTTGCAAGTTTTCATCACAATTTTCATTCTACATCAATGGTCCATTGGAGGAGAGCTTTGGTACACGTTCTTGTGGTAGTAAGAATCAATTCTCAGCATGGAAGCCTACCAACCAGCATTGACCTCTCATCCTTCTTTACTTTTCAGCCATTCTCAACGTTGAGCCTACCATGGCACCAAAGAAACAAGGGGAAAAGAGCCAAAATATTGTAATTCAAAAGATGGATGAACATTATTGGAAGTTAGAAGAAGTTCCTAGGTCAATCTCCATCTAAAATTCTTCTATTATTGCTCCAAGGTAGACATTTCTACCTATTTTTACCTTTTTTCTAAGGGTTTTCAAGTTTTATTTTCCTTGTGTTAGGGTCATTTTTTTCTAGATCTACTCTAGTGGAGGGATTAAGATAGAATTTTAACAAAATCCCACCTCCTATTTTGGTCATTTCCACATATATCCATAATCACTTCATTGTTTTAGCTTTCGTAGATTTGATTTTGAAAATAGGGCTTGTTGTTTCATGATTTTTTCTCAAAATCTTGAGGTGTGGCCATTTTCTTCAAATCTAGGCCTTATGATTTGTTAAAACTAAATTCTAACAAAATCTTACCCCATTATTTTGGTGTGAAGTTTAACTATTTTCAATGGTTTTTGCTATTTTGACTGTTTTCATTGCTATATGAAATCTAGGTTATGAGATTTTTGACCTTTTAATATGAAAAAGCAAGTAAAGTTGTATATTTTTTCTTAGTATAATGATTGCACATTTGTAAAATTAAAGGTCATGGGTTTTCATCCCTTAATTTAGTCTTTTTTATGGCTATTGTCTCATTTAATTTGACCTTGAAACAAAGTTATGGTTGTTTTCCTAACATTGTGCAGTTAGGTTGTTTGTCCCACTTTTGTAATTCTATGTAATTTTGCAAATTTTTCTAAGGAAAGAAGAATGGTTTTGGCTATTTTCTAGTAATGGCTACATATGTGTTGGCTTTAACTTTCTAAGGGAGGTGGAATCACTCTGATTTGACTTAAAACAAATTTTCTACAAATTTTTTACTAAGTCTATAATAAGGATGTTTGTGTCGTTTTCAAATTATTGTTCAAATTGATGAACTTTTCTTTCATAATCAACAAATGGTTTGAATTTTTTCTAAGCATGGCTATGTAGGGCTTGATTTAATATTTCAAAAAATGGTAGAATCACTCCATTTGGAGCTCAAACGAAGTTTTTATGAATTTTTTTGCTATGGTTGTATGAAGCAAGGCAAAACTCATGGTTGTACTACATTACCCATTTGAAAATAGAAGTGGTTGATACGTATAAATTATGTTTTTATTTTGTGAACATGTAAAATTAAGGCTTAATTTTTATTTTTCAAGAAGAGTAAAAGCTTTTTGTATTTTAAATAAGCTTTTACTATGGCTACATGGCTTTTTCGAAATTTGTGCATAGCTTAGATGATTTTTTCTAAATTTATGCATACTTTGCATAATTTAGATATTTTTTCTAAAATTATGCTTACTTATTTTCCAAATTTATGCATAATTTAAATTCTTTTTCTAAATTTATGCATAATTTAGACTAATACATAGCTTTTGGCTATGAAATTTTAGCTGTAAAGGCTATAAAATATGGTAATAATGCTTTTATGGAATTTCTCAAGATAATTTAGATAAACATCTAAAAGCTTATAATAGAGGCTAATTTCACCTCTAACTTAGGAAATTTTTCCTAAATTTGTTAGGAAACTCTAATTAGTCATGATACAAGGTTATGCAAGGTTGTAGTAATGTTTCTTATGGAATTACTTAGACTAATTTAATTTCACCTTCAAATAGATGTTTTGTCCAAATTTGTTAAGTAATTTCCATTGGTCATAATGTTTTTTGTGCTTTACTTCATGTAGGCTCTTTTTTAGGCCTATCCTCATCATAGTGGAGATAGTTGGTCTCTTATGCTATATTGGTCATCCTAAGACCAACACTCCACCACATGATATGCCTTTCAAGGAAGCTCTCATTGTGGTTCTAGCCTAGCACAAGGGACTTCCTTGCCTGCCTCCTTAGAAATTTTAGTAAGATGCTATGGTCACACCTGCCTATCGATGTAGCTAGGGTTGTTGTGGAGATCCTATTGCCTTAGGCATTTGGCTTGATTGCTTGATACATTACTGATAGGTTACTTCCTAAGACTACAAGGGGATTAACAGATGCCATAAGTCCATGTTAACTTTTAGAGATTTGGATGATGCTAGAGTATAGTCAGTATAATACTGACAATACTCTTATGGTGGCACATAGAGCCCACACATTATTCTAGAACCTCCCTAGCACCGTGTACCATCTATAGGGGTAAACATGGTTATTGTAATACTTTTATGCTTTTGGCTTGATTACCTTCCCTAACCTCATTGATTTAACTAACTTCATTGATTTAACTTCTTGTAGGTATAAGGTTAATGATCAAGGCTTGATCTTCTATGATCAAATCCTAACAGTGGCTCAAACTACTTTGGATGAATTCATGAAGAGTCCTCAAATTAGAATTGCTATGTATCAATAATTAAGATGGGACTTTGATGAATATGCCACCATGTTTAACAACGTATATAAAAAGTGTAAAGATGATAGGATGATGCACAACTAGTGGGTAGATGTAGATAGCACAAATTAGACCCTTATGGCTAGGACCTCCATAACATAACAAAAAAGGAAAGGTAAATGTAAAGGCTATAACTTCTAGTGTTTGTATGGTTATAACTTTGAGTGTTTTATTGTTTTGCTTAATTGTTGAAATTTCTCATATTGATGCTAAACTTTGGTTATTTCTTTGCAAGACATTCCAACTCAACTAATGTCACTATACCACTTTCAGGTTCATGTCATGAGGATACCCTCATTCTAAAGTTTGGTGAAGTGATACTAGCACATGAATGGATAAAGGGATAGGTACTTGGATATGTTTAAGCAAACATCCAACATGCAAGTTTGCTCAATGTATTTATGGCACCTATCTCTTCCATTCCTGCTATGAAGATGTTGCATGTCATTAACTCCTTCGATGAAAAGGCTACTCATTCTAGCACCATCATTTGAGGTATGAAGGTGAACATGGACATAGGTGTTGGCCTCTTTTGTAACTTGTTTGGTGTCCCTGCTAACAGGAAAAAGGTTCCCACAAGGATAGTAAGGAAAGTGGGTCATCATGATGAAGTTTTAGAGTGGCTTGGTGCAAACATGGATCACTCTAGAATTTCTATTGATAGCTTCATGAACCCTAATGCAAAGGAATCATATCCTTTATTTAGGTCTCATGCATTTCCCAAACTATTATCACAAAAGAAGGTAATTTTCCTAGCATAAGGATGGACCTTTAAGAAGGTCCTAATGGAGGACATCAAATTTGATTAGGTAGCTGCTTTGGCTACTGGGCTTTAAGAGGAGATCCTTAGACTCTGTGTTGACACCTCTACAATAATCCATATGCACTTTTCATTTTTTGCAAGTTATCTATAGTAGTTTGCAAAGTTTCTAGTGGTGTATAGGAATGGACGATGGGTTTCCCAAGATGCAAGACAACTTTCTAAGCCTTGGATAAAGCAAATTTATCCAATAGTGCAAGCCCAAAACCCACCAAAAGAGATGGATGATATGTTACCATCACCACTAAGAATCTCAATGTTAGGCAATATGAGTCTCTTGATAGTACTAATGATGATGAGTCCTTCTCATTTCCTACTAGTATCTAGGATGTCAAATGATGACACATGGAGGCCAAAGAGGCAACTAGAGAGAAACTCAAGAGGCCTATGGAGGAGGCACCCCTAGCATTAGATCAACCTACCCTAAAGAAGCTTAAGTTTAAGCTTAATCCCTCACAGTAGGTAGTTGTAGGTATGCTTTTAAATTTGGATATTTCATGTTCTAATGTTTATGGCTACTTTATGGTTTCATGTGTTAACGAGTTTTCTATGTGTTATGATTGTAGATAAGCGTTAGGTTATAGCATCCAAAGATGCTATGGAGGTAGAGTAAAGGCATGCAGAAGAGGCACTCCTAAAGTAACCTATGGTTGAAGGACTTGTCGATCTAGGTATAGACGATCTAGAGCCCTTGCTTAGTGAGGTAGTACTAGGTACCTCTCTAATCATCATCCCAGGGGAGGGAGAGGAGGAGGAGCCAGGTATGCCTATGCCTTAATATTTTTGTTATATCTCATTCATTATCTTTGGTTATCATCCTAACCTTTCAATGATAATTATGCTTATAGTAGTTCCTAGCCCACAAATGCATGCTCCTATCCTAATTGTTGTATGAAACCATGGGTAGAGACTCTAGACAAAGTGGAGTTCTTGTGTGGGATAACTAAGGGCATCATCAATTGATTACATTAGGTCATACCTAAGATATGTAAGGATTTTGTTTTATGTGTCTCAGTTGTGGCCTTTGCTTGCATTATGGATATCTTAGGTTTTGTTTTGTGCTTGTGTAGTGCCCATTGTGGAGTGGAATCCTAGTAGAGACATGGAGATAGACTCCTTACCTAAGCTTCCCTCTAATGTGCCTAGTGTACCCATGAAGTTGTATGAGATCACTACTAATTTAGCAATGTCATACCTAAAAAATTCATGGAAGCTAGAGAGGTCCAATGAATCCATATGGAAGAAATTTGTGATCTTAAAGGAAAAGACTCAAAGGTAGGAGGACATGATTAGATATCTCTAAGACCATAAAGCCTTTGTGGAAGCCCAAGTGGCTAACTCAGGGGAGTTACAAACTAAGGAGATCACATGGGTCCACTACTAGCATTTTGTTTAGGACAAAGTAGTAGTCCTACATGAGATGATGGAACAACATATGCTGATGGACCTTGTCTCCAAAAAAGCTAAGGACTATAAGGATCATTACTCTTAGGTCTTGGAGTGGGGCAAGATACAAAAGGTCTACAAGCATTAATATAAGGCTAATCATGGGGCCTACCTAAAGGGGCTTAAGGAAGAGTTATTTGAATGACACAAGAGAGAGTTGTTCATTTAGGCATCTAGGTAGAGAGTGCTTATCAACTATTTGAAAGTACTCTCAAGGTGGAGCAATCCCCTACTCTTCAAATCACCATGATTGTAGGTGAGACCTGTACAGCTATTGCTACTTATGAGCCTCCTACTTGGACTTCTATAGATAGGTTTGGCATTCTTTTTGGCATTGATCTTGGGGATGTTGACTAGGTCAATATAATAGAGGATTAAATCCTCCATCGTTTGGAGGAAGGCCTTCCCCATCTACCCTTGAAAGTAATGGAGCTAGAATCTCCCTAAGTTTTATATATTTTATGTTTTAGTCTTTTTTTAAGTCATGATTTTGGCTATGGGTTACTAATTGGCTATATGTTGTTGCATTTCATGCCTCATGAAACATCGGTAGCCCTAGTGGTGAGAGTGGGAATGATCCACCACTTCCTCCTCTAGATGCCACTAAGTAGCCTTCCTTAGTTTAGCTTGTTTTTTTTTATGTCGATGGCTATGATTATTCAAGACATTGTTATAGATGGTTGTGAGTCTGTGACATTTTTGCCACATAGTGTGGTCATGACTATGTATGTTATGGATATTTTAATTTTCTATTTAAATATTGGTTTTATTTTAGCTATATGCATTTATAGTAGTAGTAACTATTGTAAGTGTTGTAAACCTTGGAAATGGCTATGTTGATTTTTTTGGTTATAAACTCAAATGGATAATCTATGCAATAATAGGCAAAGTAAAGAGAGATATAGTAATAAAATGGAAGTTTTCTAGTTCTAGGTCATTGCAGGAATAGGTTATATAGTTTTGCCAGTTTAAGGCCATGGCAAGCCATATTGCTAGTTTAGATTCTTAGTGGACTATAATGCCAATTTAATGGCTTAGCAAACAGAGTGTCAGTTTAACATCTTAGCACACAAACTGCCAATTTAACATCTTAGTAGACAAAGTACTAGTTTAATGTCTTAGTGGATGGATTGTCAGTTTAACATCTTAGCAAATGAGGTTCAGAAGAGATGGCTTTTTTGATGTCCAAAATAAGTAAAAATAAATAAAGGTTGTAGAAAATAGGTAAAATTCAAATGAATTTAGGCTACATGCATAAAGAGTAAAACAAAAATTACATAAAAATTATATAATAAATTGTAAATGAAAAGTAAGGCTATATGGCTATCATTGCATCTAGTCATAGGGCCATGGAAAAGTTAAGGTGAACTTCACTTGTGCAGATATCTTTGCAAGATTAGGGAGTGAGTAAGGCCTATACTGCATAATCTTGTATTCACCATCTCCTTCACTTATGATGTTAAAAGTGAATTCATCCCATAATTTATCCCATTTCCTAGCATTATCATAATTGACCGTCTTGGATTTTGGCTCTTCATGGCTGAGAACTTCTTCTTGCACCTCCACTTTAGACCCCTATTCCATGTCTATGTTGTTGATAGATAAGGGGGTCATGTTATCAACATGAATGATGATTTCACCTCCCTTGTAAGGAAGGTGAATTTCTAGATGGATGGGTAAGGACATAGCTTATAATTGAGTTAACCATAGTCTTCCCAAGATTAGGTTGAGTCCTAGTGTCTCTTCCACCACCAAGAAGTTTGTGATTGTAGGGAATTATTCTCCACTTACAAAATCCAATGAAATAAACCCCTTGATGGAAACTCTTGATCCATTGAAGGACTTAAGAATTGTGATGGTTGTAGGTTGTACTTGCTTAGCTAAGTCCAAGACTTCAACAATGGTGCATGAGATGACACTAGTTGTAGCTTCATCATCAAAATGCACCTGATGTATTTTAAACTATCCTATGTATATGGTTATGAATAAATGGGCTATAGTCACTTCACCATTCTAGAGACTAACCTTAACTTCACTATTGTGAAATGTTAAGGGTGAATGACTTCTCCTCCCCTAGTGATGGAGGAATCATCACTGCATGGATGGCTTCCTCGTTAGCAAGAATATCCTCACTAACAAGTATGAAGGTCAACATTTTGACTGGCACCTCCCAATGTGTGGTGAAAGTCATGATCAGGTCATACAAGCTTAGTGTTATGTTTTTCTACTTGAGGGATTGCCTTACTTAGTCCATTTCATTAGGGAATTTTTTCTCATTAGTAGTGGGCTTGTGTCCCCAATTGTGCTTTACTTCATCCATGCATTTTTAAAATTTGAACTTCAACTTTAGGCTTTAGCTATTCTGGCACTTCCTTGTTGTCTTGATTGTGGGCTTTAGTGTCCTCCTATGGCTTTTTGATTGAAAGGGATTGGGTAGAGGAGGTCATAGGTATAGCCAAAATAGGAGTGGGCTTCAGTGGGCCCATTTCCTTTTGTGTGTCCACCTACTTATCTCCCTTGTTATTAGTCCTTTGCTTATGCTTCTTCCTTTGATTGGCTATAAGGAAGAGGTAGTAGCATTGGCCATCATAGGAGGTCATTATGTAGTTGGTTGGGCTACGGCTATTTGAGTTGTATTGGGTTAGGAAACCTTGATGAAAAAAGGTTCCCTTAAAGTAATTTATGAGGATACTCTCACAACAAATGGGGATCTTAAGCCATGGGAAGATAAAAAAGTCCTTTCATTGTAGAGGAATACTTGAATCACAAATGGTTCTTTTGTAGGTCTCCAGTTGTCATTACTATTAAATACTGAAATAATATAGGGGCTATCATTAGCATTCAATGAATCTTTGTAGACCTACATCGACTAGTTTTGTGGCTGAACTGGGTTAGAAGCATTTAAGTCTAGTTCTTCCATATCTATCATCCTTTGCAAGTCATCCTTTAGTGTAAGGTAGAAGTATGTATCATGACTAGGCAGTTGATGATAATGGTAGAAGTGGTCTAGCTTAGAGTATCTAGGTAATTGGGGATCATCCTTCATTGCTTGAGTAGGATCTTTGGCTATTTTGCATAGTCACTCATGTTTCTTTCAAGTGGCTTTGATCATTTGTTTGTGTTTCATGCATCCACTACTTAATCATTGGTCTAGCAACTCAAATGGTCTTAATGGAAATGTAGTGTATTTGGACCCATCCTTCCTTTCAAAGTTATGTCTATTTTTGATGGTTGGTTATTACATTCATTAGTAGGGACCTTGCATGGATTGACCTTTGATCCTTGGTTTGTGATCTTTGTTTCCTTGGTTACAGTTGCTATAGTAGTGTTGTTTTGTTTGCTCTTTTCTTTATCTCTTTGATGGTGTTGATTTTTATATGCTATGTAGGCTAGGTCATGACTAGCCTCCATGGCATCCTCTATACTTTTAGTTTGCAAGAATGTTTGGCTAAGAGACTGTGAATCAAGGTAATAAAGTTTAGACTTGATGAAATCATTAACTGCTCTCTTGAATATGAATAACAAGTGGGTTTTTCTTGTGGGCTCTAGTATTTCATTCAACAGTCCATTCCACCATTGAATGAATTTCTATATAGGTTCTAAGGGCCCTTGCTTGACCTGCATGAGTTGGTTAAGTGTTGTATCCAACTTCAAGTTATACTTGAAGTGATTGACAAACTAGGCTACCAAGTCCTCCAAAGAGGATATGGATCCTTTGGGCAATGCACGATACCAATCAAGTTCTTTCTTAGTTAAATACATAGGGAAAATCCTGATGATGGTATGAGGCCATGGCTACAAGATCAAAAATTCACATCAAAAAGTAATAAGATGAGAATTAGGGTCACCTTCTCTATTCTATTTGCTAAATTGGGGAATGGGGACACTAGGAGGAAGTGTTAAGGGTGGGTCTATAGGACTTATGAAATCATCCTAGAAGAAGTTCATAATATTGACAATCTATGTGGTAGAGGCTTTAATCCTCTTCAACTTCTCTGTTAGGTCTTGGATCATTTGGAAGGCTTAATCAAAGCCTTGTAGTGGTCCCATAGTTTGCGAGGCTTGTACATAAGGTTTTCACATCTATTATGAGGCTTGTGGCCTCGTTATGGGTTGCATGATGAAAGGAAAAGGTTGCACTATGGTCATGGCTTGTGGGCCAAACAAAGAAAAAGATGTTTATGTCGATACTTGAGGCACAAATGGGACAAATGTGGTGTGTGACCCCTTTGTTGCTTGGGGTCCCATGGTAAGCCATGCATGAGTAGTTAATAGATTTGTGGTGGCAAAATCCATTGTTGATGATTGTATATATCGAGACCATGTTGTAAATGGAATTGATGTGCTATAGTTTATGGCTTGTGGCATTTTTGAGTGTGATTTGTGGCTATAACTAGCATGGGATTTGCCATAGTAGGATGGGAAGGAGTGGAAGATGGTGGAACCATGCTCATGGAGAAAAAAAAGCATTAGGAGAAGGTTCTATGACTTTGGGGGATGTTTGTTGGAACGCTCATCCAAGAATGTTTTTAGGCTCAAATTCTATCTTAAATTCATCCTCCTCTTCCTATTGTTCCCCAAAGGTAGGCTTGTCATCTTCCTCTTCCACTATAATCAATTGGACTAGGATGCTAGAATAGATAGCGTTAAGAGAAATTTCTTCATAAGGGGAAGGGATGTACATTTTCCCACCCCTATGTATGAGCTCAAAATCCCTTTTGACCTCAACTTCAATTTGTGGAATTAGCATGCCTACCTATATTTTGGCATAAATGAAGTTATAATGATCTTCATTTATGGCTAAAAAATCAAGAATCTCCCCTCAGATCCTCAAATATCACCTACACTCCATGATGATAGGGTCTTTGGGATCATATACCCTCATGGCTTTTTAGAGGGTGAGTGGTAATTTGGTGGACTTTTGGAAAGACATGGTTATAGTGCTAAGGATTTCTTAAAAATAGACTATAAATGATAAAATAGGAGTAAATTCTAGTGAATGGAATTTAAAAACTCTTAAAGAAAATAAAAATGACAAAAAATGATATACTTACTATAATTAGTAAGTGGGGGATAACAAGGGTTTACCCCTTTACCAAAAATAAAGTGTTGACAATGTTGGTTTTAAACCTCATCCAAGTTGGCCTCCCAACTACCTCTACACTAGGTATGGAAGGGGGGAAATGAAGGGAGGTGAGATAGTGAAAATCTCATACCTTCTTATTTCAACATTAGAGAGAGGGAAAAAAGTTTAAACACCAAAATGGCAACTTAGTAGTTTTCAAAGATGATTTTGGCAAGTTGCCAACTTTTATAACAAAGGAGGGAAAAGTAGGCTTGGCTAATGGAAACAAACATTATTTTAGTAGTAAAAAATGTGGGAGCAAAACTTAAATGGTTATTAAGGCTTCCACACTAGCTTTGTTGTAGAAATTCACAGTAGATGTAAAATTTCAACACCCAAACCACTTGCAGCTTCCATGGTAAGGTTTCTACTACAAGGGGTAAAGGCAATGTTGGATTCCTTGGAGTTTTGGCCTTACAAACTAGAAAATGGCTTTTAACTTGTAATAAAAGTAGATCTATGAATTAATCAAACCTCACCAACATTGGCCACCCAACTACTTCCACACTGGGTATGGTAGAGGAAAAGAAGGATGAGGTGATGGAAATTTCACACCTCCTACCTCAATGTTGATGGGGAAGAAGGTTGAAAACCAAAGTGGAAAGTTGGTGTTTTTTCACAAAACCTAGTTTTAGCCAGCTACCAATTTTCTCAACTCAGAAAAGTAGGTGGTGGGGGGGAGGGGAAAAGCCAACTAATGGAAGAGTTAAACCACATCCTTTAGAAACTAGAGAATAAATTTTTAGTAGTAAAAAGGAAAAAATTATATGGAGAAAAGATATTAATGCTAGCTTTTGGCTATAAAATTCATAGCAAGATCAATGTTCATTATTTAAAGGTTTTGGCTACAAAACTCAAGGAAAAGTTTGCAAATTGTAGCGAAAATAATAGATCTAGTTATAGAATTTAGGTAAAGGCCCTCATTCTAACACCAATAAAAACTATTGTGACCGAAAACCTTGATCACAAGAAGAAAACCAAGGATCTTTGATGCAGCAGTTCCCCAACCTTGAATCCCTAGGGCCTCCATAGTAGAAATGTGATTCAAGGTGCTATGGCTGGTCCAATAGATCAACTAAGGACTTATGAGATACAAAATTTGGAAATATAAATAGATCCAAATAATGCATAGAAAATAAAATTTATTTTTTAACATAAAACTCAAAACTTAAAACTTTATTGAGAAATAATAAATAATAAGTTAGATAAATGTGTATAAATGCTGCCTGGATGAGAAAAACAGGGTTTCAATTATGCAAAAGTTCAAAGCCCATTGAAACTAATGTGATCTACTCCACAATTCAGGTGCTAAGCCACTCCTGATGCTATCAAACCTTCCTTCATTGCTACAACTTTATATCTACAAGTTGGGTCAATGTTGGGGGATGAGAAAAGTGGAAACTTTGGATGTTAGATTGCTCCACACTAGGGATTGAAAATCCCAAAGGTGTAATATTGACACCCAAAATCTACAAATCTCAAGGCTACAATGCTTCCATGCTAGCGTTCAAGAGAATGTAAGTATGGAAACTTGCAAGAGCTCTTGAGTGCTTGAAAATGCCCCAAGTGTGAAATTGTGAAATATTGTGTGTATGCAAATTGCTTGATAATGCTATCCTTTCTCAAAATTTTGGAACTCCCAAAGTGCTTGTATGCCCAAACATTGTTTAACCTGTAAATGGTGTTGGAGGTTGGCTTTTATAGGAACTTTTGGCCATGAATGGGGATACAAATTGGCTATGATTTTGCTACAAAAATGGTTACAAATTGGCTGCAAATTTGATGTAAATTTGCTTCAAATTTCTTGCCAAATTTAGGTGAGATGGATTCCCAAATTTGTAGGATTACTATACATAGTAAGTTCTTCCTCCCATGGCCATTACATTTACTATAAATAGTAACTAAGGCATAGCTTCCACACTAGAGATGAATCTTTCACACTAAGCTCTCCACCATGCTTGCTGAAGTGGCTAGTCAATGTTGAAGTGCATGAATTGATGAATTTATGCTTTTTGTGGCTTCCACACTAGGGGATTGACTTTTCCATGCTATGGATGAGGACTCCATGCTAGCGGGAAACTTCCATGCTAAGGGGGCAAATTTTCTAGGCTATGCATGTGGTCTCCATGTTGATGGAGGAATGTTTCCAAAACCCCCACCCCTCCACACTAGGGGTAGGTGAGATCTACCCCTTGCATGTGTTTCCAACATAGAAAAATGTATACTCCCCATAAAACCCATTAAATTTCCCTTTTTGGCATTCCAAAAATCATCCCAAATATAGATGATAAATGACTTTTTTCACTTGGGGAATGAGGCTTTGATCACTTATGAGGCATTTTTCATCCCAAAAAGTATAAAGTATGTGAAATTATTCATTGTGGATTACAATATGCACATTTATAATGAAATTTTACCTTGGGTTTCATGGGGTAAAAGCTACATGANACGTCTCATCAATCATGTAGCTTTTACCCCATGAAACCCAAGGTAAAATTTCATTATAAATGTGCATATTGTAATCCACAATGAATAATTTCACATACTTTATACTTTTTGGGATGAAAAATGCCTCATAAGTGATCAAAGCCTCATTCCCCAAGTGAAAAAAGTCATTTATCATCTATATTTGGAATGATTTTTGGAATGCCAAAAAGGGAAATTTAATGGGTTTTATGGGGAGTATACATTTTTCTATGTTGGAAACACATGCAAGGGGTAGATCTCACCTACCCCTAGTGTGGAGGGGTGGGGGTTTTGGAAACATTCCTCCATCAACATGGAGACCACATGCATAGCCTAGAAAATTTTCCCCCTTAGCATGGAAGTTTCCCGCTAGCATGGAGTCCTCATCCATAGCATGGAAAAGTCAATCCCCTAGTGTGGAAGCCACAAAAAGCATAAATTCATCAATTCATGCACTTCAACATTGACTAGCCACTTCAGCAAGCATGGTGGAGAGCTTAGTGTGAAAGATTCATCTCTAGTGTGGAAGCTATGCCTTAGTTACTATTTATAGTAAATGTAATGGCCATGGGAGGAAGAACTTACTATG
>MNCI01001745.1:29827-51888 GCA_015680685.1 Gnetum montanum | reverse complement strand
CAAAGGGTGTGACTTCAAGGGAACTTGATGTTTTTGTGTTGGTCATTCACTTGGGCGCTTGGATGTTTTCTTCTTGGGTTTTCTTGTCGTTCCAATGCTACCCAATAATTGGAAGCTGAGACAATAAAAATAAGAAGTCTTTGCATGGTGTGGTCCCCATGCATAAAAACACAAAACCAAAAAAAAAAGAGAAGAAAAAAAAAGAAAGAAAAACAGCAAAAAGCAAAAGTGAGGATTCAAAGCACACCCCTTAGACGAAATAAAATTTGGGCTGCAAGCACTGGTTATGGAACCAAAGTGTTCCCTCTAACTAAGGCCCTTCTCGCTTCCCATTCTCTCCGTTGTTTCATCGGAATGGTGGTGGCTCTTCGAAGATGCATCCTTGTTATCCAAGTGGATGGTTTGACCAAATGCATTGATGCGAAGTCACTGGAAGTGGTTGGTTTGAGCCAGAGTTGGAATGAGATTCGCCAAGTCACATTAATCATAAGCCACACAAGGGGTTGTACACCACCTTGTTCTTGGGATTCCATTCCACTTCTCTTCTTCCCATCCTTCTCTCCATTGTTCACCTCATTTCCGGTTGTATCATTAGTATATACTTTGGTTGATGCTTTGTTTTCTTTTTGGTAAATTCTTACGGTTAAGACTTTAACTCTTGTTCCAAAGGACATTCCCAGAGTTCACGGACTCTTTGAATGTGGGATTGTCAGGGCATTAAGGGCATGAGCCTACTTTGGGGAGGACCCACTGACATTTCTATTTGGAACATTAGTTAACTTCTTTTCCTTAACATTTTTGCAATTAATTAACATTTTTGTTCATTTCCATCATGACATCCCCTTCACCGATGCCATAATTGTCCCTTTTTACCTATCTTTCCTACTCCTTTTCGTTCTCCATTCTAACGCTACTAGAGGTTCACAATTAGTCATGGGGGTACACGGCCTGATTTTTCAATTTTTATCCTAAGCCTCAGATTTTTTCATTTTTCTTCCTAACCCCTACACCTTTGGTAGTCATCATCCACATTTTCCCAGATCCATATTAGCCATACCACAACTTAGCTAAGGAACTTACACCAAAGCAAGGTATGATTTAGTTAATGATTCAATTACCCTTGCTAATATATGATTGTGTTGTGGGTGCAGATGGCCATCATACAACAACGGAATGGATCTGGAGCAAACACTTGGAGTGGAGCAGCATTGAAGCCGCTATGCAAGGAGCAGAATTGATAATGCGCTTACGGATGGACAACGGAAGGCGCAATCTAGGCGTTGGCAGCAACAAGACTCTTCTCTCTTCTTCTCTTCTATTCTCTCTCCTCTTTTCTCTCAGCTGCCAAATGTGGCCTGATGTCATTGTAATAAGGTGTTCACCCTTGTTGTCATGAACACCAGTTTTGTCAAGTCTTGTAATAAAGACCGTTCACATGTCACCCCATTAGTTCCATTTCCCCTAACAATCCCATACCTACCTGATATCATTGTAAGAAACTCGAGGACGAGTTTTCATTCAATCATGGGGGTATGATGAGACGCGACCTGCATGTGCCGCGATATCACGTATATCGCATCCCATGCGATATCGCGTACGCGATATCGTGTCTTCCCCTGTGATATCGCGTACGCGATATCGCGGTCCGTCACCATATCTATAAATAAGAGGCGGCACTCCCTTCATTTCCCAATCCTAGCTAGAAGTAGCGAAGCTCTAGCAGATTGATCACTCCAGAGTTAGAATTTTTCCCATGTACCCACAGTAGGAGTCCTAGAGTGAACGGCTCTTTATTTGAGCAGCTTGTAACCTGAACCCAAGTTGTGTATGGCAATAAAGATGAACTTTATTGGATAAACCATGTAGTACATGGTTTTATTGTTGTTTATTTATTGCTTTCCTAGTGCGCACAAGTACGACTTGATTACGAGCGTCTACGGACGTGTACAGCTAGTCAAGGAATCGGCTGCTTGTCGTAATTCATAAGTACGACTTGATTACGAGCATTGGCTGCTTGGTAACCCAGTAGTGTATTCCAGGATTCTACGCTTGGTAATCCCAGTGGTAGTCCAATGTGTACGGCTAGTCAAGGAATCGGCTACTCATTGCTAGGCTAGAACGTGTGATAAGTACAACTTAGTTACGAGCACCCACGGGTGTGTACGGCTAGCTAAGGAATCGGCTGCTTATCACACTTAAGCTAAATAGGTGCCTCAATACGACCACTTTGAGTACTTGCGTTACGTGTGGTGATCCCAGTGACGATTAGCATTTGGTAAGCCACAGTTGCATAGTTCAGGGTGTGTCCGGTAAGTGGGAACGGATGCTGACGCTAGTTAATTTAGACTTAGGACATTAGTTAGAGTTAGCTTAGTTTCTCAACCCTTTCCTCTGATAGCATAGAAGATAAACCGAAAAATACCCAAAAAATCACATACCTCAGACTTGCTTAACCATACACCGTGACACTTACAAGCAAGCTTGGGAAGACAACGAACGATTAACCCTAAGTGTTTCTTGTGGTGTTAAGGCATTTAGTCTGCGGAGTTCGACCGGATCGCGCGTGCACGCTCGTATTCGTATGGTTGAGTGTAGGGGTACCTTGCCACTCATCAATGATGAAGATTGGTTATAACATATAAAATTTTTTGGTGTTTCAATGGACCCTCTTTGTTAGTGCCTAGAGGATTGACCCAAGAGGCACTGACAAAGAATACATAACACCACTACATATTATAACACTATAATGCATATGAGCCACATGAGAATTAGGCTATCTAGGTTGCCAAGGTTGCTAGTTTAAGGTTGTGGCAAGCCATGTTGCCAATTTAAGGTCATAGTGGACCATTCAATGTAGGCTCACTTGTTGATGATTTATTGACTACATGTAGTATGGCTTCAAATATGAATGGTTAACTGAATTGGCCAACTCATTCCCATCCATGTCAGCTATTCTAAATGCTCCATTTTCATAAGCTATAGTGACAAGGAAGAACCCTTTCCAATTGGCTACAAACTTGTCCACATGCTCACAGATGGCCTTGAGGACTAGGTCTTCTTCCTTGATCTTACACATGGTCAAGTCATGGGGAAGTTAACACTTCTACCTCTCTTAATAGTGCTTGATGTGAGTAAGTTCTTGCATATGCAAATTCTCCACCAAATCCATGTCTATCAATTACAACTCCTTACTTTGCTCATCATTGATGAAGTCTATCAAGGCTACTTGGAGCACTAGCATATACAATTCAAGAGGTAACATAGCTTCAAAACCATAAATAAGGCTATAAGGGGTCATGCCAATTACTATGTGATAGGTTGTTCTATATATCCATAGTGCATGGACAAGCCACTCATTCCACTTCCACTTCTTGTTGTTGAGCATCTTCTTGAGCAAGTTGATGGTGGCCTTTTTGCTTATTTTTTCTTTTTCATTAGCTTAAGGGTAGTACGGTTACAAGAAAGAAGGCTTAATGCATAGGTTATGATAGAAATCCTTGGTTTCTTAGATACTAAATTGAGGTCCATTGTCTATAATTATGGTTATGGGTATGCCAAAATGAGCTATGATGTTACCTATGATAAATTTGAAAACTTGTTTAGATATGGTCTTTCTTAGGGAAATAGCCTCAACCCACTTCGTAAAGTATTCGGTTGTAGTAATGATGAAGCTATGCCCTACGATAGACTTGGGCACTATAGGTCCAATGATATCTAACCCCCATCATTGAAATGACCATGTTATCTAGGCTATATGTAACTCAATTGGTGATACATGTATTAGGTTGCTATATCATTGGCATGTGTCACATTGCTTAACATTTTGCAGGTAAGCATTCTCCATATGGGGCCAATAGTAGCCTAACCATCTAATCTTAGTAGCCATGGCTCTAAGTCCTATATGTCCTTAACAAACACCCTCATGAACCTCCTTTAGGACTATTCTTACTTTGATCTTACCTAAGCAATTTAGGAGTATACCATCATAGGATCATCAACATAATGTGTTATCGCCTACGATGACATACTACTTTGATCACTTATGTATGGCATCATTATGAGAAGTAGTCAGGCCTTATGAATATTCATCATGCATAAGGTAAAATAGGATATCATCATACCACTCCTTGGGAGGAGTAGTATGAATGACAACCACAAAGGTATCCTTAGTAATCTGTGTGATGGAAGTAGCACTATCCATGATTAAGGTGCAAAACTTGCTAAATACATCTAGCATCACACTAAGGGCTAATGTTGTTATTGCATTAGTTATGGCATTTTCATTTTTTGGTATGTGTTGGACATCAATGTCTATGAATTGTTGTAATAGCTGCTTCCTTAGGTCACAGTAAGATTGTAAGTGCTTAGCTTTGCATGCATAGACTTTGGTTACTTAGTTAACTAGGAGTTGTGAATCACCTTTGATGGCTAGTCATCTAATTCCTAGGTCACAATCTACCATTATCCCTCTAATCAAATCCTTTATGGGAACCTAAAACGATAGGCAAAGAATTAGATTTCACCAAATGGTAATGCTACGATGGTAGCAGCACTAGCCCCGTGGGTGGTTGAAGCTCCATTGAAGTTTAGGACTACCTCATAACCCTCAAGTACTTGATTAATTGTGTTAATGTGATCATCAAGGAACTCAATATCTATGGTTTCTTGATGATCAATAGGTGAAACTTTGAGTTGTATAGCTATAGCTTGACCTTTTGTTGAGGACTGAGATATCTAATGGAGGTCAAACTCTGTGGTTATGGCTTTCCATCAGGCTATCTGGCTACTTTCGTAGATGTTGGTCAGTATGGCTCTAAGTATGTTGCTCTTGCAAATTATGTTGACTTGGTTTCTAAAGAGGTAGTGTCTCCATTTCTTCAAAGAGAAGACTACTGCTACATAATAGTTCTCAACATTAGTGTATCAAGTCTCGTGGGTAACTAATGCATGGCTAAGGTAGTATACAAGTATTTCCACTTTGTCATCACATTTCTAATAGAATAGGGTGGCAATGGATGTATCAGAGACAGTGAGATAAATGTAAAATGGTTTACTCTCTTGTGGAGCATAGATTGTTGGTAGTTGTGTCAACTCTTGCTTAAGGTTTTCAAAGGCCTCTTGGCATTAAGCTATCCACTTATAGTGAACTCCTTTCTTGAGAAAGTATTGCATGAGTTGTAACTTATCCGTAAGCCTAGTGATAAACCTATGCATAAACTATAATCTACCTTATATTCCCCAAAGATTCTTAAGGTTCGTAGGTGCTACCAATTTTGATATGGCCTTAACCTTATCAGGATCTACACGTATTTTTGCTTTAAAAACCACAAATCCAAGCATCGTACTAGTCTTGACACTGAAGATATACTTCCTAGGATTGAACCTAAGCTTGTACTTGAGGCATCATTTAAGCACAAGATCTAGGTCATTAGCATGGTCATCAACTATCTTAGACTTTACAACTATGTCATCTATGTAATCATTAAGTAAACCTAACATGTAATGACTAAAGATATAGGTCATGGATCTTTGGTATGTTGCTCTAGCATTCTTAAGGTTAAAGGGCATCATGGTATAATAAAAGATACTTCATGGGTTCATAAAGGCCATGCTAAGCTAGTGCTCTAGGTTGATCCTAATTTGGTTATATCTTGAGAATCCATCCGTAAAGGACAACAAGGCATGTCCAACTGTAGTATCAATAAGTTGATCAATACTAGGCAAAGGGAAGTCATCCTTGACGGTTTCTTTATTTAGGTCTCAAAAATCAATACAAATATGAATACTCCCATTTTCCTTAGGGAGTATCACTAGATTGGATATCCATTCTACATAATCAAGAGCCCTAATGAAACTTGCTTAGTAGAGCTTTGAGATTTCATTGCAAATTGCCAAGGCCAAATCAGGTCTAATCTTGCACACTTTTTGCTTAACTAGTATAATGCTAGGGTCTAGAATGATGTTTTGCTAGACTAGATGTGAGTCTAGGCCTAGCATATATTCATATGACTAGGAAAATGCCTTAATGTTATTTTTTAAGACTTTGGTGATGTCTTGGACACATTGAGGCTCTAGTAAGAAACTTAGTTAAAGGATTTTCTCTTCACCACTGTGTGTTGTGATAGGAACCTCAATTAGAGGGTCTTCAATTATGTCTTTCACTTCTAAGTCAAGGGTTTTGACTAGGTTTTTAGGCCATTCTAGAGGTTCTCTATTGAGGCTATGTGGTCTACAAGACTCCCATGCTCAAGATCTAGGCAATTAGAGTTGATGCACCATTTAATATCATCGTGAGGTCCATGTAGACACAAAGGCAAATTGATTTGCTCCCAGGTATTCATACTTTGATCCTACATATCAACCAAAAGCATATTAATTGGCACCTAGATAAAAGTAAATACATAATGTTGAAATTTCATAAAACATATGCAAATGCAATGCACTCAAGGCCATCCAAGGTTATCAATGAGATAAGGTCAATTTGGAAAAGTGAAATAGAGATGAACAAAGATCACATAAAGGTCAAGCAAAGGAGAAGTATAAGAAGTAAGGCTACAGATGGTCAATAATGACCACAATTTTTCTAGTTTAAGGCCTTAGTAGGCCATGATGCTAGCTTATAGTCTTGGTGGACTATGATGCCCAATTAAGGTCTTAGGGATTCATGATACCAGCTTAAGGCCTTAGTAGGCCATGATGTCATTTTAAGGCCTTAGCGAGCCATGGTGTCAAACAATGGTCATGGAAGGTCAAACACCACTATTTGATACCATTTAAAGGCTAAAAAAAGGCAAATAAAGCTATAAAAAAGCAAATAAAGAACATATAAGGCTATATAAAGGTCATAGAAGGTCAACAACATCCAAAAGGCAACATAAGTCCAAACAGAGGCCAAAACATTATGTAATAAGGTAAAAATCAAGAAAAATAGGCTATATATGATAAAATTTAGCTAATATAAATCAAAAATTATTAGGTTTTTCTAGTGTTAGGCCTTACTTGGCCATGTTCTAAGGCTACAAAGCTATTAGGTGAGTTTAGGCATCAATCATGGCTATTCCTGGGTTGTTTGGGCCCAAAAATCAAGTGTTTTGAGGCTTCCATGTCAAGATCATCATGGAAATAAGGGCCCTTAGTATGGAGACTAAGAAAAATAGTTTTTGGGATGATTAGAGGTCCAAAATTGATCTTCCAAGACCTTCCTGTGATAGCACATGGTCATGCTCCTCCCTTGTTTCCATGTTGGCCAGCATGGAGAACATGGGGTTTAGCATGGAGAACTAAAATTGAAGCAAAAATAAGATCAAATATGATCAAATAGGCAATTTGAGTATAGATCTAGAACTTTTGCATCTCCCAGCTTCATTTTGAGGTAATTTAAGGTCATTTTAAGTGTAAATAGGTGTTGAAATGGCTTCCCCCCATTTTTTCCACTTTGGACATAGTATCCTTAGCATGGAAAAATATGGGGATACTTATTTTGTGAATTTATAGCAATTTTGAAGCACTTTGACAAGGTTTCTAGGCCAATAGAATTGCAGACTTTGATTCTACAAGTTTCTAGCTGATTTTGGGCACATTTGAAGGCTATCTAAGGGTACTTTAGGTCTTTCCCCCCTCCCCACCCTCCCTCCCCCCCCTCCCCTCCCCCCTATTTCAATGCTAGTGGAGTTACTACAATGTGAAAGAATGTAGAAAATGAATTTTAAAGATTGGAATGAAGTCATACAAGAAAAATATTTTAAGTTGTGAGTCCATAGGCTTCTCTAGCATAGATCTTTAGCTTTCAGGAGTGTCATCTTGCCTCAAAAGTGAAAAAGCAACTTTCTCCCCTTATTTCCATGCTACGGAAGTCACTCCAACATGGAAGAAGTAATAATCTTAGATATAGGATTATTCATATCACAATCAACCATGCATGTTACCTCCCGAGGTTGTCAGGGTCAAGGGCTATGGATCCATGTCAAAATTTAGCAGTTTTGGACATCCCTAAGTTATTGTTTGTCTTCCCCACTTTCTTCCATGCTAGGGATGGATATTTTAGTGTGGGAGATAATGGGGAATGGTTTTTTGGCCATCTGGAATGAGTTTTGTGAAGTTTAAGGGCTCCAATATCTATTACTAGGGTTCTAGAGTACATGAAAGGTTGTTTGATGCCATTCTAAGGTGTTTAGGAGCTTCAAACAAGTTCACCCTTGAGTTTTCATGCTAGAGATACCACCCTTGACATGGAAAAATGGATCCTCAGCATGGAAGAACCATCCATATTAGATCTAGGCCAATTTTAACCTCAATCAACTATGTATGTCAGCTTCCAGGAATATTGTGGTTGAGGACTAGGGTTTGGTATCAAGTTTTGGCAATCTCAAGTATTTCTATGTGTTTTTTAGACTTTCCCCTTTCTTTCCATGCTAGGGATAACTTTCCAATGTGGAAAAATGGGAAAAAAAAATTTGTATCATTTTTGGTCATGCATGTAGGACCTTGAGGTTGCTAGTAATGATGGTCAACACTTGGTGTCAAAGTTTGGCTATCTTGAAGGTTGATGAGTAGCTTTTTCACTGCTTCCCCCACCCCCCCTTTTTTCCATGCTAGCGTTTTCATAATAAACATGGAAAATTGAGGGGAAATATTGTTGATCATTTTTAGTCACTTTTCAAAACGCATGTAGGCTTCTAAGGTTGTTGGTGTTGACTGCTGCTACTTGATGTTAAACTTTGGTTGTTTCAAGTATTTCTATGTAATGTTTTGGGCTTTCCTTCCTTTTCTCCACATTTTGACTTCCATGATTAGTGTGGAAAATTAGGGGAAAATAATTTTGATCATTTCCAAGCATGCATGAAGGCTTCCAAGGTTACTACTGTTTCCTATTGCCATCTAACATCAAAATTTGGCTATTTTAAGGGTCATCAGGTAATTTTTGATCTTACCCCACTTTTTCCATGTTGGGGCTTCCATGCTCAACATGGAAAATTAGGGGGAAATATTTTCTAATCATTTTTTATCAATCTAGCTATGCATGAGTGCTCAAAGGATTGCTGGTGTTGGCTATTAGTGCCTAATGTCAAGATCTAGTTGTTTGGGGGGCTATGAGAGGGTTTTTAGGCTTCCACCCTTTTTTCCAAGCTAAGGGTGGAAGGATCAACATGTAAGAGGTCCCCCTTAGTGAAGAAAGTTATATCTAGGACAAATCAACAATTGATTAACCATGCATGTCAACTTCTGAGGTTGCTAGTGTCAATGGTCAATGTTGGGTGTCAAGATTCAATAGTTTGGAGGTTTCTAAGTGCTTCATGCAATCTCCTCAATTTATTCCACATTACACATGGTGTCCTTAATTTGGAAGAGAGGGGGATGATAGTTTTGTACCATTTTGACTCATTTTGGAGCTTTTAGAAGCTCTAGAGGATTCTAGCATGGTTTAGGAATCATTAGGCATCAAGAAATGCTCATTAGGTCATCAATTTAGGTCATTTTTTGCTTACCCCCATCTATCCATGCTAAGGATGAAAGGATCAACATGGAAGAATCCTCCCTTAACATGGAACACATCAAATCCTATATTTCAACTAGTTTTGACTAAGTTTGGTGAGGCTCCGAGGCTACTAGAGATGCTTGTAGGGGTTCTAGGTCATGTGGAATCCACTTTGGGGTCAAAATTATGCTAGATGAGTGCTGGGAGGTATGAGTTAGTGTTACCCCCCTTCTTCCATCCTAGGTATTGCTACCTCAACATGAAAGTCCATGGGGTGTAGCCTTGCTCGTGTTTTATCTAATTTTGGAAACCCGAGGTTGAAAAAGGTAGGTTTGGGTTACCAAAAATAGAAAGATATTTGTAAGTCTAATGAATTTGTAAATTGATAAGCATGTTTCCATGCTAGGCATGGTATTCCTAGTGTGGATGCATGGGGGTAAGGCTACCATAATATTTTAAGTATTAAAATTGTTCAAAATCTCAACGTTGATGCAACTTTTGGTCAAAATTGAAGGCACAAGGTGGGACCCATAATCCATTGTTTTAAAATTTTTAAAAGTGAAGTTTTTTCCCACCCAAAACTAGACTTTTTCCATTTTTACTTCAACTTGTAGTTATGGTGCACTGAATTTGTAGCTGGAGTTCCATTTAGGTTTTAGATGGGTTTTATATGTCAACTTTTGTAATTTTTTATCATAATTATCACTCTAAAATAGTAGCACATTGGAGGAGAGCTCTAGTAGATATTCTTATGGCATACATAACTAATCTTCAGCATGAAAGCCTCCCATCTCCCCTACATCTAGCATAGAAATCCTATCTTCTCCTAATTTCCATCTTCCTCAACATTAAGCTTGTCATGGCATGCAAGTAGTAAGGGAGAAAGAGCAAGAATTTTATGATCCATAGGATGGGTGATTATTCCAAGGAGTTGTCAAAGGTTCCTAGGGCTATGTCATATTAGGCCCAATCTTGCATTTCTCCAAGGTAGGAAATTCTATCTATTTCTTTCTTTGTTTATTCTAATTTTTCTGGTTTTTTCAAATCTACTTTAGTAGAGAAATTAAAATGTAATTTTGATCAAATTCCATCTCCTATTTTGGCTACTCCCATGCAAATCTATAGTTTTTTTATTGCTTTAGCTTTTGTAGATTTGACTTTGAAAATAAGGCTTGCTATTCCATGATTTTTTTTACAATTTTTGGGTTTGGTCATTTTTTTCAGATATAGGCCTTAGTATTTATTAAAATTAAATTTTAAAAGCATCCTACCCCATTATTTTGGTGTGAATTTAAATGGGTTTCAATGGTTTTGGCTATTTTGACTATCATAGTGGCTATATGAAATTTAGGCTTTGAGATATTTGAAGTTTTGCTAGGAAAAAGAAAGAAAAGTTTTGCATTTTTTCTTAGTAAATCATCTAAACATTTGTAAAATTAAATATTATGGATTTGTAGCCTTTTTTGAAGCTTTCTGATGGTTATTTTCTTATTAAATTTGACCTTGAAATGAGCAAGTTATGGTCATTTTCCTAATGTTGTGCAATTAGGTTATTTGTGCCAACTTTGTAATTTCATGTAGCTTTGTGAATTTTTTATCAGAAAATGAAAAAGGTTTTTGCTAATTTTTTGGTCATGGCTACATAGGCCTTGGCTTCAGCTTTCCAATGGAGTGGAATCTCTCCGATTGGATTTAAAAAGAATTGTTTACGAATTGTTTTTGTAGAAATGGCAAAGCTTTTGAATTTTTCCTAAGTATGGCTACATAGGGCTTGATTTAAGCTTTCAAATTGTGGTGGAATCACTCCATTTGGATGTCAAATGAATTTTGGTATCAAATTTTTGCTATGGTTTTCTTAATTAAGGCAAAACTCACAATTGTAGTACATTACCCGAAATAGAAGTGGTTGATATTCTTAATTTTACTTTTTCTAGAAAAGTAAAAGCTTTTTCTATTTTAAATAACCTTTCACTATGGCTACATGGATTTTTCTAAGTTTATCATGCTTTTTCTAAATTTGTGCATAGCTTAGATGTTTTTCCCAAATTTATGCATGCTTTGCATAATTTAGATGTTTTTTTTTCTAAACTTATGCTTGCATTTTTTAAATTTATGCATACTGTAGATGCTATTTTCTAAATTTATACACAACTTGTATTCTTCTTTCAAGTTCATATCTAACTTAGATATTTTTTCTATATTTATGCATAATTTAGGCTAGGACCTAGGTTTAGCTATAATGTTTTGGCTATAAAGGCTATAAAATATGGTAACGATGCTTTTATGAAATTTCTTAAGCTGATTTAGATAAACATCTAAGAGCTTTTTAAAAAGGCTAATTTCACCTCTAAGTTAGGATGTTTTTTCTAAATTTTTTGAGAAATTTCAATTGGTCATGATGTAAGGTTATGTAAGGTTATAATAATGTTTTCTTGCAAAATTACTTAGACTAATTTAGATAAACATCTTAGAGCTTTTTACATAGGCTAATTTCACCTCCAACTAGATGTTTTGTCTAAATTTTCTAAGTAACTCTAATAGGTTGTACTTTTTTTACTTTGAAAGGTTGTAATAATGACTTTTTGTGGAATTCCTTAAGCCAATTTAGATAAACACCTTAAAGCTTTTTACAAAGGCTAATTTTACCTATGACTAAATTTTTTTTCTAACCTGTTAAGAAATTCCAATTGGTCATAATGTTTTTTTTTGTTTCATGCAGGGTCTTCTTGAGGCCTATCCTCATCATAGTGGAGCTAGTTGATATTTTGTGTTACATTGGTCATCCCAAGACCAATACTCCACCACATGACATGCCTCCTAAGATGCTCCCATTATGGTTCTAACCTAGGATAAGGGACTTCCTTACCTGCCTCCTTAGGAACTTCAATCTAATGCTATGGTTACACTTGTTTGTGAATGTAGCTAGGGTCATTGTGGAGACCCTCTTGCCTTGAGTGTCTAACCCAATTACTAGGTATATTACTAACAGGCCACTTCCTAAGATTATAGGGGACTAGTAGATGCCATAAGTTCACATTACCTTTTAGAGATCTAGACAATGCCAGAGTATAGTCAGTAAAATATTGATAATACTTTGATAGTGGCACATAGAGCCCACACATTATTCCAAAATCCATGTGGCATGATGTACCTTCTATAGGGGTAAACATGGTTATTGCAATACTTTAATGCTTTTGGCTGAATTACCTTACCTAAGTTCATTAATTTGACTTCTTGCAAGTACAAGGTCAATGATCAAATCCTGGCATTAGCTCAAACTACTTTAGACAAATTCACTAAGGGTCCTCAAATCCGAGCTACTATGTATCAACAATTAAGAGGGGACTTTAATAAAAATGCCATGAGGTTTAACCTTGTATACAAAAAGTGCAAGGATGATGGGATGATGCATAGCTAGTGGGTAGATGATATAGCACAAATCAAACCCTTGTAGCTAGAACCTCAACACCTTAGAAGAAAAGTAAATGTGAACATATAAATTTTAGTGTTTTATGGCTTTAAGTGTTTTATTACTTTTCTTGGTTGTTGAAATTGCTCATATGAATGCTAACCTTTGGTTATTGCTTCATAGGACCATCCACCTTAACTAATATCACTATACCACTTTCATGTTCATGTCATGAGGATACCCTCATCTTGAAGTTTGGTGATGTGACATCAACACAAGAGTGGCTAAAGGAACAAGCACCTAGATATGTTCAAGAAAATATCCAACATGCATATTTACTTGATATGTTCATGGCACCTATTCCTTCCATTCCCATTGTGGAGATGTTGCATGTTATCAACTCCTTTGATGAGGAGGTTGCTCACTTTAGCACCATCATCCAAGGTATTAAGGCGAACATGGATGTAGGTGCTACCTTCTTTCATGACTTGTTTGGTATCCCTGCTAATGGGGCATAGGTTCCCACTAGGATAGTTAGGAAATCAAGATATCACAAGAAATTTTTAGAGTGGCTTGGTGCTAATATGGGCCACTCTAGAATTTCAATGGATAGCTTCACAAACTCTAATGCAAAAGAATCATATCCTTTGTTTAGGACTTGTGCATACCCCAAACTACTATTAAAAAAGAATATAATCAGCCTAGCACAAGGGTGGACCTCTAAGAAGGTCTTAATGAAGGGCATCAAATTTGATTGGGCTACTACTTTGGCTATTGGGCTTCAAGAGGAGATCTTTAAACTCTATGTTGACACATCTACAATACTCCATATGCACTAAAGAGGTTATCTAAAGATGTTTGTAGAGTTTCTAGTGGGGTATAAGAATGGGTGATAGGTTTCCCAAGACCCAGGCCAACGTTCTAGGCCTTGGATAAAGCACATTTATCCAATAGTGCAATCCCAGAACCCACCAAAGGGGATGGATGAAACATTATCCATCACCACTAAGAATCTTGATGTTTGGCAATAAAAGTCTCCTGATAGTACTAATGATGATGCATGGAGGCCAAAGGGGTAGCTAGAGAGAAACTCAAGAGGCCTATAGAGGCAACACTCCTAGCATTAGATCAGCCTGCCTTGAAGAAGCTTAATTTTAAGCTTAAGCCATCATAGCAGGTAGTCATAGGTATGCTTTCTTTAAATTTGGATATTTCATGTTTTAAAATTTTGTGGCTACTTTATGGTTTTATGTGTTAACTATTTTTCTTTGTGCTATGCTTTTAGATAAGCATCAAGTTATAGCAGTCGAAGTTGTTGCAAAGGCAAAACAAAGGCTTGTAGAAGAGGCACTCCTAAAGCAACCTATGATTGAAGGACTTACTAATGCTAGTGTAGATGATCTAAATGCCTTGTTTGGTGAGGCAGTACTACGTACCTCTCCCATCATCATCCCAAAGGAGAAAGAGGAGGAGGAGCTAGGTATGCCCATGCCTTAACATGTTCACTTTATTTCATTGGTTATCTTTGGCCGTCATCCTAACCTTTTAATGATTATTATGCTCATAGTAGTTCTTGACCCACCAATACAAGCTCTCATCCCTAAGTTTCATGTGAAATCATGGGTAGAGACTCCAGACAAAGTGGAGCTAAGGACATCATTGATCAATTGCATCAAGTCGCACCTTAGATAGGTAAGAATTTTGTTTCATGTGCCTCACTCATAGGCTTTGTTTGCATTAGCCCTATTTAATGTTGTGTTTTATGGTTGTATTTTATGTTTGTGTAATACTATCCATGGAGTGGAACCCTAGCAAAGACATGAAGGTAAACTCCTTACCTAGACTTCCTCTAATGTGTCTAGGGTATCAATGAACTTGTATGACACTACCACTAATTTAGCAATGTCATGCACAAAAGCTTCATGGGAGCTAGAGAGCTCCAACAAATCCCTATGGGAGGAAGTTGTGGCATTGAGGAAAAAGACTCAAAGGCAAGCAAACACAATTAGAGATCTCTACGACTATAAAGCCTTTGTGAAATCCCAAGTGGCTAACTTAGGGGAGTTACAAACTAAGTAGATCACATGGACCAACTACTGGCATGTTGTTTAGGAGAAAGTAGTAGTCCTATGGGAGATGGTGAACAATGTATGAAAATGGACTTCATCTCCCAAAAGGTTGAGGATTGGAAGGATCACTACACTTGGATCCTAGAGTGGGACAAGGCACAAAAGGCCCACAAGCATCAGTAAAAGGCTAATCATGTGGCTTACCTAAAGTGGCTTAAGGAAAAGTTGATTCAATGATGCAAGAGAGAACTAGAATCTCCCCAAGTTTGATATATTTTATGTTTTAGTCTTTGTTTTAAGTCATGATTTTGGCTATGGGTTACTAACAGGCTATATTTTGTTGCATTTTAAGCCTTAGGAGACATTGGTGACCCTAGTGATGAGGATGGGAATGACCCAGCACTTCCTCCTGCAGATGCCACTTAGCAGCCTTCTTTAGTTTAGCTTGTTTTTTTTTATGTTGATGGATATGATTAACCAAAACTATGTTATGGATGGTTGTTATTTTTTGACATTCTTACTACACATTCTGGCTATGGCTATACATTGTGAACATTTTAATTTAAAATTTAAATATTAGTTTTATTTTCGATACATGCATATACAGTAGTAGTAAATATTGTAAATGTTGTAAGCCTTGAAAATAGCTATGTTGATGTCTTTGGTTATGGCTAATAGACAAAAGGAAGTGTCATAATAAACAAGATATTTGCTCGTTTTAGACCATTTTAGGAACAAGTTATGTTATGTGATTATGGCTACATTGTTAGTTTAAGGCCATGGTAGGCTATAATGCCAGTTTAAGATCTTAGTGGATAGTAGTGCCAGTTTAACATCTTAGCAAACATAGTGCTAGTTTAATGTCTTAGCGAATGATCCAAGAAAGAGACACTTTTTTTTATGTTTAAAACATAAGTAAAAATAAAGAAAGTTTGTAGCAAACAAGTAACAATGAAAATAAACTTATGCTACATGCATAAACTAACAAAGATATAATAATTTGCAAAAGAAAAATAGAGCTATTTGGCTATCATTGCATTTGGTCATAGAGGCATGGGAAGGTTAAGGTAAACTTCACTTATGTAGACTCTTCCTAATCTTTGTAACATTAGGGAGTGAGTAAGGCCTACTCTTCACAAGCTTGTATTCACCATTCCCTTTTCTTATGATGTTACAATGGAGTTCATCCCATAATGTATTCCATTACCTATCATTATCATCATTGGCTATCTTAGGTTTTTCTCTTCATGGTTGGGATCTTCTCCTTGAAGCTCCACTTCAAACCCTTGTTCTATGTCTATGTTGTTGATAGCTAGGGGAGTTATGTTATCACCATGAATAATTATTTCACCTCCCTCATAAGGAAGATAAATTTCTTGATGGATGGTCAAGGACAACTCGTAACTGAGCCAACCAAGGTCTTCCAAGGATCAGGTTAAATCTTGGTATCTCTTCCACCACCAAGAAGTTTGCAATTGTAAGGAATTTTTCTCTAGATAAAAAATCAGAGGAGATATACCCCTTAACAGAAACTCTTAATTCATTGAATAACTTAAGAGCTACAGTGGTTGTAGGTTGTACTTGCTCAATTAAGACCAAGTGTTCAATGATGGTGCATGGGATGACATTGGTTGCAGCTCCATCATCAACATGCACCTGATGTATCTTAAATTATCCTATGCATATAATTATGAATAAAGGGGTCATAGTCACTTTTCCATTCTAGGGATTAACTTTAATTTCACTATCATGAAATGTTAAGGGTGTTGATTTTTCCTCCCCTAGTGATGGAGGAATCATCATTACATGGATGACTTCCTTATTAGAAGGAATATCCTCACTAATAGATATGGAGGTCAACATTTTAACTAGTACCTCATGATGTATGGCAGAAGTCATGATCAGGTCATATAAGCTTAGGGTAGTGTTTTTCTACTTGAGTGATTACCTGACCTGGTCCATTGCACTAAGGAAGTTTTTGTCATTGCTCATGGACTTGTCATCCTAATTGTACTTTACTTCCTCCATGCATCTCAAAATGCAAAATTCAACTTTAGGCTATGGTTTTTGTGGCTCTTTTTGGTTGTTTTGGTTGTGGGATTTAGTATCCTCCTATGGCTTCTTTGGTAAAGGAGATGGGATAGTCATGGTCATAGGCATAGCAAAAATGAGAGTAGGCTTCAATGGGCCCACTTCCTTTCATACCTCCATATGCTTGTCTCCCTTGTTGTCAAGCTTTTTCTTATGCTTCTTCCTTTGCTTGGCTATAGTTTTTTGGTTGTTAGCTATTGGTTGTAGGGAAGAGGTAGTAACATTGGCTATCACAAGGGAGAATTATGCATTTTTTTAGGCTATGGTTGTATTGGGTTGTATTGGGTTGAGAGACCTTGATGAAAAAAGGTTCCCTCGGAGGCATTCATGATGGTACTCTCACAATAGAGGGAGATCTAGAGCTATGGGAAGATGAAGAAGCTCTTTCATTATAGAGGGGCACTTGAATCATGAATGGTTCTCTTGTAGTTCTATGATTGTCATCAATGTTGAATGCCAAAATAACATAGGGGCTATCATTAGTATTCAACAAGTCTTTGTAGACCTACATCAACTAGTTTTGTGGTTGAACTAAGTTAGAAGCATCTAAGACCAACTTTCCTCTATCTATCATCCTTTGCAGGTCATCCTTCAATACAAGGAAGAAGTATATATCGTGACCAAGTAGTTCATGATAATGGAAAAAGTAGTCTAGCTTGAAGTATTTAGGCAATTGGAATCATCCTTCATTGCCCAAGTGGGATCTTTGTCTATTTTGCATATTCACTTGTGTTTCTTTCAAGTAGCTTCAATCATTTATTAATGTTGCATTCATCCACTTCTTAATAGTTGGTCTAGAAACTTGGATGGTTTTAATGGTAATGTAGTGTATTTAGGCATGTCCTTCCTTTCAAAGCTAGGTCTACTCATTGTCGATGTAGTGGTCCCAGAAGTTGATGGTTGGTTATTGCAATTAGTGGTCGGGGCCTTGGGTGAGTTGACCTTTGGCCCTTGGTTCATTGTCTTGGGTTCCTTGGTTATAGTTGCTATAGTAGTGTTGTTTTGTTTGCTCTTTTCTTTGTCTCATCATGTGTGTTGGCTTTTATATGATATATAGGCTAGATCATGGCTAGCTTCTGCAACATCATCTATATTTTTAGATTGTGAGAATGCTTGGCTAAGAGACCATGGATCAAGGTAGCAGAGTTTAGAATTGATGAAATCATTAAATACCCCTTTGAATATGGCTAACAAGTGGGCTTTAGCTCTAGTATTTCATTCAGCACTCCATTCCACTGCTAAATGAACTTTTGTATAGGTTCTAAGGGCTTCTTCTTAACCTTCATGAGTTGGTCAAGTGTTGTGTTAGGTTTTAAGTTATACTTGAAGTGGTTGACAAACTAGCCTACTAAATCTTCCAAAGAGGATATAGATCCTCTAGGAAATGTGCAATACCAATCAAGTCCTTTCCCAGTCAAAGACATAGATAAAATTATCATGATGATATGAGGCCATGGATACAAGAGAAAATATTCATATCAAAAGGTAATAAGATGAGCATTAGGGTTACCTTCTTCATTATATTTGCTAAATTATGGAATGGGAACACCAGGGGGAGTGTCAAATATGGGACTATAGGACTTATGGGATCATCCTAGTAGAAGTCCATAATCTTGATAGTTTGTGTGGTAGAGGATTTAAACCTCTTCAACTCATCGGTTAGGTCTTAGATCATTTGGAAAGCTTAATTCAAGCATTTAGGTGGCACCATAATTTGTAAGGTTTGTACATAAGGTTGTGGAATTTTTTTTGAGGCTTGTGAACTCATTATGGGTTGCATGAAAAAAAGAAAAGGTTTTGCTATGGTTGTGGCTTGTGGGCCAAATAAAGAAAAAGATGTTTATGTTTATGTTTGTACTTAAGTCATAAAAAGGACAAATGTGGTGTGCTAGGGTCTCACTGTGGATTCAATATGATTAATTAATGGATTTGCATTGGTAAAAGCCACCGTTGATGGTTTTACATATTGAGACTATGTTGTAAACAACATTGATGTGTTATATTTTGTTGTTTAGGGCATTGACTAAGTGTGATGTGTGGCTACAACCAATGTGGGATCTACCCTAGTAGGGTATGGAGGACTAGAATATGATGGCACCATGCCCATGGAGAAAACCAAAGCATTAGGGAAAGGTTCTATGATGTTGGGGGATGTTTGTTGGAATATTTCTCTGAGGATGTTTTCAGGCTTAGATTTTACCTTAAATTCATCCTCTTCTTCCTATTTTTCTCCAAGGTAGGTTTGTAATATTCCTCCTCTATGGAAATCAATTAGGCTAGGGTACTATAGTCATTGTTAAGAGGAATTTCTTCACACAAGGGATGTACTCTTTCCCACCCCTATGTATGAGCTCAAATTCTCTTTTGGCCTTAGCTTCAATTTGCTGAATTAGCATGCCTACCTGCATTTTAACAAAAATGAAGTTATAATGATCTTTATTAATGGCTGAAAAATCAAGACTCTCCCCTCTGACTCTCAAAGATCACCTACACTCAATGAAAGTAGGGTCTTTGTGATCATACACCCTCATGACTTGCTAATTATGAACTTCGCCAATGAAGGTGAAGGACAATTTGATGGATTTTTGAAAAGGCATGATTATAATGCTGAGGATTGCTTAAGAATAGGTTCTAAATGGTAAGATAGGAGTAAATTCCAATGACTAGAATTCAAAAACTCTTAGAGGAAATAAAAATGACAAAAGATGATGTACTTCCTATAATTAGGAAGTGGGGGATAAGGGTGATTTACCTCTTTACTGGAAATGGAGTATCAAAAATATTGGCTTCAAACCTCACCCAAGTTGGCTTCCCAACTACCTCTATGCTAGGTACGGTAGGGGGGGGAATAAGAGAGGTGAGATAATGTGAATCTCACACCTTCTTATTCCAACATTGGAGAGAGGGGGGAAAGTTTGAAGACCAAAATGGAAACTTAGCAGTTTCCAAAGATGTTTTAGTAGGTTGCCAACTTTTACCAAAAAGGAGGGAAAAGTATGTTTGGTTGGTATGGAAACCAATGTTAGTTTAGGGATAAATATTATGATGATAAAAACTAAATTTTTATTAAGGCTTCCACATTGGCTTTGATCTAGGAATTCAAAACAGATGTTGTAAAATTTTAGCACACAAACCACTTGCAGCTTCAATGTTGAGGTTTCTACTACAAGTATGGTAAATGCAGTGTTGGATTCCTTGGGGGTTTTAGCTAGAAAATTTCTTTTAACTTGCAACAAAAGTAGATCTAGTTATTAAATTGGTTTCAAACTTCATCAATGCTAGCCTCCCAACTGCTTCCACATTGGGTATGGCAAAGGGGGGAGAGAAAGGGGGTGAGATGATGGGAACCTCACACCTCCTTTCTCAACATTGATGGGGGGAAATGTTTAAAACCAAAGTGGGAAGTTAGTATTTTTCCACTAAAATTGGTTTTAGCTAGCTACTAATTTTCTTAGCATGTAAAATTGGAAGGAAATCCAACTCACAAATGAGTTGAACCATCCACTTTCAAAACTAGAAAATAAAGTTTTGGTAATAAAAGGAAAAATAGAGGGAGGAGTTATCAACATTGTCTTTGGGCTGTAAAATTCATAGCAAGTGCTATGAAAAGCTAAAACCCAACCACCTGCAACTTCCATGTTACAGTTTTGGTCACAGGGGGAAAAGACCAGTGTTGATTCTCCTATGGTTTTGGCTTAAAAAATCAAGAAAAAGCTTGCAAAATGACAACAAAAAGAATAGATCTAGCCACAAAATTTAGACAAAGGTCCTCCCTCTAGCACCAAGAAAAATTGTCACGGCATAAAACCTCAACTGTTGGAATGAAAACCAAGGATCCTCGATGCAAGCAATTCCCCAACATCAAATCCCCAAGGCCTCCATGATAAAAATGGGACTTAAGGTACCCTAGCTAGTTTGGTAGATCAACCAAGGACTTATGAGATGAAAAGTGTGGGAATATAAGTAGATTCAAATAATGCACAAAAAATAAAATTTATTTTTGAACATAAAACTTAAAACCTAAAACCTTATTAAGAAATAATAAAGAATAAGTTAGAGAAATGTGTAAAAATGGTTTCTAAATTAGCAATAATGGGGTTCACCTGTGCAATAGTTTAAAGCCCATTGAAACTAATGTGATGTGCTACATGATCTAGGTGCTAAGCCACTCTTGATGTTATTGAACCTTCCTTCACTACTACAACCTTGGATCTGCCAATTGGGTTGCTATTGGGGGGTGAGAAAGATGGAAATTTTGGATACCAAGTTGCTCCATGTTGGGGTTTGGAAATCCTAGAAGTGTAGTGTTGATAGTAAAAATCCATCAAATCTGAAGGCCACAATGCTTCCATGCTGGGGTTCAAGAGAATGGAAGTATGGGAACTTGCAAGAACTCTTGAGTGCTTGAAAATGTCCCAAGTATGGAATTGTGTGTATGCAAATTAATGAATTGCCAAAGTGCTTATGTATCAAAAATTGCCAAACCATCCAAAAATTCTTGGAACCCCCTAATTATTTTTGAGGTTTCCTTTTATAGGGTCTTTGGGCCATGAATGGGGCTACAAATTGGCCATGATTTGGCTGCAAATTAGCTATGAAATGGCTGCAAAAATGACTGCAAATTTGTTGCAATTTTAGGTGAGATGCATGCCCAAATGTGGGGGGTTACTATACATAGTAAGTGCTTCATGGTCATTCTATTTAGTATAAATAGTAACTGGGGTACAACTAGGGGTTTGAATTTTCCATGCTAGAGGAAAACTTTCTAGGCTAGGGGGAAATTTTGCAAGCTAGGGGAAAACTTCCATACTAGGGGGAAGCTTTCTAGGGTAGGGGAAAGTTTCCAAGTTGTACATTTGGTCTCCACATTGAAGGGGGAAAATTTTCCAAACCCCCCACCTTTTCACGTTGGGAATAGAGAAAAATGCATACCCCTTATAAAATCCATCAAGTTGCACTTTTTGACATTCTAAAAGGCATTTTTGACACCACGCTCCACACACCACCACCATCCCAT
>MNCI01001745.1:6104-21140 GCA_015680685.1 Gnetum montanum | reverse complement strand
GAAAATACCAAAAAAATCACATACCTCAGACTTGCTTAACCATACACCGTGACACTTACAAGCAAGCCTGGAAAGACAACGAACGATTAACCCCAAGTGTTTCTTGTGGCGTTAAGGCATTTAGTTTGTGGAGTTCAACCGGATCGCGCGTGTACGCTCGTATTCGTATGGTTGAGTGTAGGGGTACCTCGCCACTCATCAATTACCATTATTCACCTTGTAAGAATCAATTTCCTTTTCCCACTATACAAGTGCTATGCCTTCCAACTTGGTTTCATCAAAAGACACCTTTTGATGATTTTTCACATTTTCAAGTTCAAAGTACTTGTTAATCATTTTTAGCCAAGAGAGTAGAGGTTTAGTTCCTTCCATTCCATTAAAGGATTTTACTTCAATATGAGGCATCCTTGAATCATTTCTAAAAGCTTTTGCAAGAGTGACTTCAATTCCTTCACCTTTCTTCCTTTGAGGCTTATAAGAAAGTTTCTTTTTTCCTTTCCTAGGAAAAATAAATCCTTGAGATGTATTTTCAACATTAGGAGGATGAAGAAAAAAATCATCCTAAGCTTCTCCTTCTCCAAAGTATTCATATTCAAAAGGAATTTCATCTTCAAGGGATGACATTGAGGAATTTCTTGAAGAATATCTTGGTGAAGAATACCCTTGTTTGGATATTTTTGATGAAGAACTAGATCCTTTGTTCTCTTCAAGATTTTCATTTGTCTCAACAATGAGCTTGAGAGAATTTCTAATATCATCCATATCTCTTGAAAAATCGTGAATAGTTTTCTTCTTTGGAGGCATGATGGAAATTGATCTAAAAGGAAAGTTTCCAAAAATTATACAAGCAAAAGTGAAATTTTTAAGATTTCTCAAGGAATGAGATAAGAATTTCTTAGATCTTAAAAGAAATGATCAAAGGATCTTTAAACCCTAGCTATTACAAGACAATGGATGTCCAATTCCACAATTATCTTCCAATTATTGAAAGATATGACAAACTTAGGAATCAAAGGGAAATTTTGAAACCCTAGGATGAGTAGAATAAGTAGCAAGAGGGAATTCATCCAAGTTTTGAGATAAGAATTATCCACTTGAATGAAATTTTCTTCAATGCAAAGCTGCTCTAATACCAATTTGATGAGGAGCTCGCATGGATTCCACAATCCGAGCTCTCTCAAAGTCATAAAATAGCAAATCTGAATAAGAAAAAAAATGAAAGCTTTATTCTTGCTCAAATTGCAAAATTACAACTAAAAGGAAGCACAATTCCCAAGGATAGACAAGATATTCAATCAAACTCTCACACACTCAATCAAAGAAAACACACACTCACATGGATGATGATCAAGGCACCATGCTAAGACTCTATCTCTCTCTCTACTCTTCTCTCAACTTCCTATACTCTCTCTTTCTCTCTTCAAACTCTCTTTCTCTCTCTTCATCAAATTAAAGGGTTAAGGAGTCTATTTATAGCTTCCTCCCCTTGTCTCTTCACCTTTCCTTTAATTTATCATTCAATTTATTATTCATTGAAATCTGTGGAAGATGTATTTAAAAAACAAAAGACATCTCTCCCAAGTGCAGAAGTTATCAGAGAAGACATCTTTAAGAAATAGGAGATATCTCTCCCAAGTGTAGAAGTTATCAAAGAAGACATATTTGAGAAATAGGAGACATCTCTCTCAAGTGCAGAAGTTATCAAAGAAGACATCTTTGAGGTGTAGAAGACATCTAATATGTAGTGAAGATGTCTAACTATCAATGAAGAGGTCTTTTCTGCTAGGGTCAAAATTTAAGATGCTTATTTTTAGGTCTGGAAGCTTTGAACACCTTCCAACAAGTCCCCATAGCCCCTAAAACATCCTAAAGTCATCAAAATGATCCCAAAACACTACCAAACCTACCAAAACGTTAGGGAAAGATCCCATCATTTGAGAGATCTTACTTTGACCTATTTGATGTCCACATCACGAAGCCTATTCCTAAATGAAGGCATATCAAAAGTACAAAGTATGCTTCTATTGCTAGCACATTAACCCTTAATAAAGAAAAGTATGTTCATGAAGATGGAGCAAGCTATTCAACCTTCATAGGTGACAAGGATCTCTTATCATCCACATTAATCATTGATAATGGTTGCTCCAACCACATGACACCTAATCTCTCCAAAGTTTTCAACCTAAGGAGATGCAACTTTAGTAGCATAAGAGTTGGATATGATGCCTTCATTCAAATTAAAGGTGTTGTGGTCACTTTTTTTGTTTTTCTCATATCTAGGACTAAGTATGAGTTATCATTATTTCATTCACTTAAAGCTTCAAAAAAGTCCAAAAATAGCATTATAGAATACTTTTCTAATTTTCAAAGGCCTCTAGGGACCATTTGGATTCATAAACCAACTTATGAGCTCCATTATTTGTGATCCTAAAAACGTTTAAAAATTAAAAATGAAAATTTTTCAAAGTATGAGGGTTAACATGTATCAAAATTTTATAAAGTATTAGGGCTAACATGGATCGAAAAATTTTTAAGTATTAGGACTAACATGAATTTCATGTTAACTAAATTCTTGGATAACCCTACCTACATCACCAACATAAAAATTGCATCTAGACATCAACCTGGATTCTACAAGACCCCAAAAAACACATCCTAAGCTATCATAGCATCACAAGGTTTTAGATTTGGTAATTTTAGTAGTTTTTTGGTTTACTAGAAATTAATAGTAAGTGTGATATTGACATTGTTTCATGTAGATTTGACCATTAAACTCCATAATTACATAATTACAAGGCATATTCTCAACTCTCAAAGTTACTCAAGTATTATTTTAATTCATAATCTAGCTTATGAACTTCATTTTTTGTTGAGGTTAACTCTAAGTCTAAATCAATCTTCCTTTAACATCACAAGATAAAACATTATAAAAATAGCTTTCATTTTGGGTTATACCCAAACATCTTAGCTTCAATTTTAATAGCTTAAAAATTTTAGAAAAATTTCAAAAATATTTCTAATTATGATTGATGTTGATGCTGATACTAGTGTCATTGCCAAAAACACCATTGTTGATTGTTTCAAACTTCATTAAAATTATGTTTTAACATGTGCAATGGGTTCTTAGGGCCTAGATGACTAATTTTTAGTAGTTTTTGCACTCCAAGTGTTTTAAAAATTGGCACTTTTTAGCATGTTTTTATAAGACTTAGGAAATGAAAATTTTTTCTAAGTTTAGACCATAAACAATTTTGTGACTTGCTTTGGCACCTCCAAGTCATCTAACACATATATTTTGTAGCATTTCATAGGTTTACAACCCTCTTGATGCTTAAAAATCATCATTTAAACTCATTCTAAGCTTAGGTTTAGAACCTTATAGGCTAGAATTTTCAGCCTAGAAAATCATTGAAAATTTTTCTAACTTCCTAGCTAAAACTAGCACTAATGTCAACATCAATGTTACCATCAATGCTGCCAAACTTTATACCATCCTATAAATTAACATTCTTTAGAATCTTTGAGCATTTCAAGGTCCTTAATTTCATCTCAACAACCTTCAATTTTAAGGTTATTTGGAGCCTAAGAAACTCAAAAATAGTAAGTTGGAAAAAAGTCCAAAATTTCACCAAGTATGAGTGACGTTGACACTAATGTTAGCATCAGCATTAGCATCACCACTGTTGGGCCATACCATGTAAGATCATTCGTCTTCACCATCAATATGCAACTTTATCTCTAGTTTAAAATTGAAATTAGGTCTTAGGATCTTAAAATTCTAACTTTGAAAAAATGTCAAAAATTTTACTAAGGATGGTTGACATTGAGCCTAAAATTAGCATTAGCATCAACATCATCACTTTTAGTGCATGCACCATGATATCATTGACCATTAATCTTAGCATTAGATAGTGTCTATGGACTTCACAAACTCTTGGCATCATTTCAACATGACCATTAAGCTTAGCATTAGATAGTGCATGGACTTCAAAATGATTACTAATGAATATGGTGCCTCTTCATAGCAAGTGTTATTATTATCATAACAAGGCCCAAAAGGGAAATTATAATTAAGACCCAAAAGGACATGTTGTAATAATAGACATGTCTCTCAAGTTGAACTTTGGGGGTTTGAACTAAGGCATTTATACCTAGGCTTAAAGGTCATGCCAAGCATGGAGTGGTAGATCCTAGAAAGGCAAGTCACAAGAGCCGAGTGAAGTGGGATAGGAAGTGGACTGGCCATCCCTTCTAGTTAGGTAATAGGCCTAACCATGATGGTATTTTGGGATTTCCTCTAAGGAATAGATGACAAAGGAAGAAATCCCAAGAAATACTCTCAAAGCATAATCCAAATACACTATTCGATATCAATAAAGTATTCTTTTTCTCTCTCTCTGTCTACATTTTTCTTATTATTTCCTTTACTCATAATGTCAAATATAACATATATTTGATGTTTTTTATATTATCTTCTTATTCATAATGTCTAATATAACATGTATTTGATGTTTTCCATGACATCTGGGGATAAGCTATCACAATTGGTAATAGAGCAAACCACAACCCAAGGGCCATTCAGAACCATGGACCAACTACAACATGAACTTGATGATGAACCATGAAGCAATGACACAAGGAAAATCATTCATCATCACCAAATGCACCATATGTCTATAATATTCCACCAGCCAACAAAATTCTTTCATGTGCATCATTGACCACCTCATCAAGATTCATCAATTGCAAGAGATGTTGGTAAGACAAGGACACACTGGTCCAGGTAACTCTTACCCATCTTAATACTATAAATATTAATTAATTAAGATATTATTTATTTTCTCCAAAAAAAAATATTAGTAAGCATGACCTAAATTGATCTTATTTGCTGAAACTCATTATCTAAGTAATTTAGAAGACCTTAAGTTCTCATAAATCAACCTACAAATGTCAGTTCAACAAAATAGGCTATCTTGGTCCTTTTAATTCCTAAAATTTCAACTTTGTTTCTGAAATTTAATACCATGTCCGATGTATAGTTCTTGTTGAGATGATTCCAATGGTACAAATTTCATCTCAATTTGACTTACCATTTGGGCAATATCACAATTTTAACTTTCTTTATTTACATGCATTAAAATAATATTAAATTATTAAACTAATATTTATTTTTTAAAAATATTAAAATAATAATATTTATCATATATATATATATATAATATATTTATAAAAGAAAAAAATTCTTAGGCCATGCTAGCCCTATAGGCCATGCTGGTCCTATCAAGCAACGTAGCCCTTTGGGTAGGTTGTGATTGGCCATTGCTACCGACGAATGGTAGCAGCACCACCACATGGACCTACTACCTCCACAATATCCATGTGCCCCACTGCTTGCCATGCACCACCTAGCCATGCTACATGTTGCCATTGCAACCACTCTAGGACCACCTACCAATTCCTTGCTATTGCCCATAGTTTGAGGTTGCTACCCTCCACCGTCTAATGCACCACCTTAAGAACCCTCGCTTTTGTCATCATTAACTACATCCTACTATGCCTAGATCTACATCGCATCTTTTCTATGCCTCACCTGGCTACCATTGAAACCCTTGTTGCTACTGTCATTAACTACACCCTACCATGTCTAGATCTGCATTATGCTTTTTCTATGCCTCACTTGGTTGCCACTAAAACCCTCACCACTTGCCTACATTGCCATTGAAACTCTCATCATATTTTTCTTTGCCTATCACCTATTATTTCTGCCAGCACTTGCATTGCTATTGCTAGAAAATCTATCAAGATTTTCAATGTCCATAGAACCTGTAGACATCCATGGTGCCACATATCATAGGCATCCCTGGCGTTGATGATGCCACCAATCATAGGCAACCCTAGTTTCAACAACACTGCCAATCACAAGAATCCCTTATGTCGATGATGTCACCAATCCTTGGCATTGACAACACCACCAATCACAAGCACCCTTGGCACTAATGACATAGCTAATCACAAGAATCCTTAGCATTGATGATGTCACTGATCATAGGCATCCCTAGAACTGATGGCATCATCAATCACATGCACTCCTAGCACCATCAATCATAGGCACCCTCCAACATCCTCTAGTGTCATCATCAGCTACCTCATTTGTAGGTTGCGCAAGCCCAACGCTTGCCATGCTAACATCATTTTAAAGTGAAAAAGCCTTGGAAAGGGCCACACAAGCCCTAGAGAGGACTACATAGGCCCCACAAAGGGCCACATAGGTCCTAAGGAGGGCTACCCAGTGCCAACACTGCCACTCACACCGCACCACTTGCAACTCAAACTTGCCAATGTTGTTCATCGTTGCCTACTACTTCCCTTCATAGTCATCATAGCCAGCACCACCCCCACTATGCATAGGCTACTACCTTCATGGTTGTTGCCATCATCCCTACCAAACCATCATCCTTGCCCTGATGGTAAAAGAAACCTTTCCATTGGAAATTTCAAAAATTTCTATCAATTAATTGGAAATTCAAATTTTTTTTCATCGACATGTGAGTTTAAAAAGAAGAACATACAAAAATAATTTTCATATTTGAATTTTGTGCCTTTGTAGCAACAAGAGTAAGAATTCCATAATTAAGCATGCTCACACTGGAGTAATACTAGAATGGAAGACCTCTTAGGAAGTCTTATATTTTGCATCAAAGGTTCTATACTCTAGTAGCCATAACTTTTGATTTCAAAATCTGTTTGGGTGAAAAAGAGTAATTTCCTATAGATTTCAACCTTCCAACCACAATGGTGAAGTCAAATCCATTCTAGGAACCCTAAAAATTAGTTTTTACCCCTTGCTAGATATAGTGCCTCAACATCCTCAAAATTTTAATTTTAGCATAACTCAAGCATAAAATGTCCATTTTCAACATATGAATAGTATTTTCCTACATTTTTCACCATTTTAAACTAAATGGTGAGGTTGAATTTATCATCTAGATACCTGATAATTTTCTGATATCATAAATTATGCTTAATGAATTTAACCTTTTTTGAGGACCTTAAGATTTCTATGGCATGTCATTAGTTACACTGCTAGAGTTAGTGTTTTAAGGGGGGTAGAAAGATCATTAAGAATTTGATGATGTAATTATATTACTAAAATTAGATAATTTAGTTATATATTACCAAAATTAGTTGGAGAATTAGTTGATTATCAGTCAATTAATCATTTGTTGTATCAGTTGATGAAACAAAATGGTCTTCAATGATCAAGAAGATGTATATTAATCCGTCCTACAATCAAAACATATAGCAAAACAACATGAAATCTCAAAATATTGTTTTGATAAGGAGTATGATATCCATAATGAGTGATGATCCAAACAAGAATCCAAGAATAACAATAAAAGTTGCAACATACAACATGCTTGCAAGATCTTTAATGAGTGAGAAACAACATCCACTATGTTCATCATGGGCCTTGGATTACCATGAATATCGATACCCATGCATATTAGCAGAATTACAAGATTTGGATGTTAATGTTGTATGCCTACAAGAATATTTGTCATGGGAGTTCCTATATCAATTCCAAAAAAACTTGAAAAAGATGGGATACATAGGTATTTATAAGCAAAAATGTTCTTACGAAAGTTCATCTTTTAAACCATACAAATTAGCATATTTCAGAAATCATAACATGGATGGTTGTGCAATATTTTATAAAAAAGCCAAGTTTGAATTAGTACAAATATTTGAATGGATTTTAAAAAATATGATTTTTGAAATTTCAAAAATTCAAGTGATGGAAAAAAAAGAACAGTCAAGATTTTTGAAAAATCACATAGCCTTGGTAGTAATTCTAAAAGTCCATCTATCATTAAGATGTGTATGCATGGTTAATAGACATTTAATTACCAAAACAACATGTTCAGATGTTAGACTATGTCAAGGAGCATTCTTGATTAAGCAAATAGAAGAAAGTTTGAAAAATAAGCTATTCCTAAGTTATACTGACCTAGTTCCATTTATCCTTTGTGAAGACTTCAATGCAAAAGTTGGAAGTGGTGTCTATCAATTCTTAAAATATGGATGTGTAAAAGAATCCTTGGAAGATGAACCTAATTTGAAGAAGATGTTTCCATTAATTCAACATGAAATTCCATTAGCCAGTGCATATTCTACTTACTTTGAATCTTCAAAAGATAAATCAGATTCCAAAATTTAGGGACATATGATGTTGATGGATAGTACTCATAAAGAACCTTAGTTCACCAATTTCTCTATTATGATTAATGAGGATGGATCAACAACATACTTCATTAATACTTTGGATTATATTTGGTATGATGCTTGATTCTTCCAAGTTATCCAATTACTAGATTTAATTTCTAAAGGAGTTGAGGAGAATTAAGATCATGCTTTGCCATCTTGAAAAAAAACCATTTGATCATATACCACTTATGGCAAAATTTCAATTACTTTAAGCAATTCATAAGAATAAGAAAGAAAAAACTTCAAGTTCAAAAAATAAATTAAATTATTAAAGCATGGAAGCATAACAAAAGCACTTGAACTGGAAAAAGATAGTGAACATGGACTTGTTTGAAACCTAAGGGGGATAGATTATCACATTCCCATTCCCAAATGATGCTGCTACCTAATGTAGATGGTGCCTCTTCAGAATAATTGTTATTGTTATCATAACAATACCCACAGGGTAGTTGTAATTAAGACTTGAAAGGGCATGTTTTAATAATGGATGTGTCTCTCAAGGTTACCTTTGGGGATTTGACCTAAGGCATTTATACATGGGCTTAGAGGTTGTGCCAAGCATGGAGTGGCAGAGCTTGGAAAGGCAAGTCACGAGAGCAAGGTGAAGTAGGACAAGTGAACTAGCCATCCCTTCTAGCTAGGTAATAGGCCTGACCATGGTGGAAGTGTTGGATTTCCTATAAGGGATAGATGCCAAAGGAAGAAACCCCAAGGAATACTCTCAAAGCATGATCCAAATACACTATTACATATCAATAAAGCATTATTTTCTTTCTCTTTCTACTTTTTTCTTATTTTTTTTATGCATAATGTCAAATATTTCATATATTTGTTGTTTGGTATATTATCTTCTTATTCATAATGTCTAATATATCATATTTTTGACATATGCCATAATATCCAGGGATGAGATGTCACAATTCAGCATCTATTTAAACATCAAATGAGGTCTTGAAGACCTAGAACCAACACTTAGGTAAAACTATAGAGAAAATATCTAAGCATGAGTAATACTAATGCTAACATTAGCATTAGCACTAGTGTCATCTCTAGAGTTATAAATGTTTCAATGTTAGTACTAATACCTTTGGTGCTTGCATCATTCAATCCCCAACACTCAAGTCATACACTCTACATCTTCTCTAGATATCTTGGCTTTCTTAGGATCATTCAGCATCAATTAGAAGATCAAATGAGATCTTGGAAGCTTAAAACTAGTACATCACCAAAATTGTCAAAAGGTTTTTAAGTGTTAGCAACATGGATGCTAATATTAGCATCAACATCAACATCACCCTAATAGGTCATTGTACTTTTCAAAGTCAAAGGTCAAACTCACTATTTTTAACTTGATGTAAACTTTGGATGAACTATACTTAAACTCTAAGTTTTATTTTTCTAATCCTAGATTAAAATTAAAACCTTTAGATGTATAAATTTGATGTCAAAAAAACGTTTAGGTCAGTTTCTTGAGATTTGAGAGCACTTGTCAAATTTTTGAAGATCAAGAGCATGAGCACTTGCATGCTTCATGATCATCTTCTACATCTTTAATTTCCCTTCCAATGATATAATTTTTAGGCTTCTACAACACATTTTAAAGTTAGAAATTTTTCAACTCTAGCATCAATAATAAGATCCCTAGTCACAACAATTCTATTCAGGCTAGAAATTGATTCTAGATCATGACTACATCTTCTCCATCCATATCCTAATCCTCTAAATATTTAATTTCACATTCCAAATATACATTTTACTCACAAAATTGAATTCTATTATCAAATTTATTACACTTACATTTTTCATCAACACTTGTAGTTTTGGCCTTCCATAGTCAGTAAATACTTTGCCACTCATTAATAAAGTATTTTATTAATTATGAAGGGATCTAAGATCCTTTTTTGATATCATAGTTCTAATATTTTAATATTCTATTCTTTTCTAATTATATTTCATACTTATTTTTTATTCTATCACTCATAATCTATTCCATACTTCATTTGTTTTTTAGTAGTTTACGTTGAGTCATTTTTTCAATAATTTATACTTAGATATTTTTAACATTAAAAATTTACTTTTCATTCCTTCCCTACCATTTCTGGTTCATGTATGGTGGGCTAATTTTATATTTGATTGAATGTTTCATACTCCTTCCTTTCATAATCATTAATATATCAAGGGTTACATCAATCCAAAGATCATTTATGATTGCATCCTAAGTATTTCAACACATAGTTCATGGAGGTATCCTTGTAGGAGTGTGAAGAAAATTTCTATAGGAACATTTTTTATGCTAAAATGAGTGCCAATGGGCTTTATACTATTTCAAAACTATCACCTAGTAGCTTAAAGGTCCTTTCCAATGCTCGGAATTTTTCTTACTCTTTTCATTCTTACTTAGTTTATTTTCTTCTTTGCACTTGATTTTGTTTTCTTCTAAGTGTATGTAGAGATATTTGTTGATACTACATCAATATATGAATCTTACTTAGCTTATCATTCTTGGATTTATAAACTGATGAAGATGTGAAAAGCTTAGATAACTATAATGCCCATGAGCATGCATGAGTACAAGATTGCATGTGCTTAACGAGAACTCAGTATTGCACTTGCTGAGAGTGAGTTAAAAAGGATAAATACCTATGAAGTTTCCAATAGCTTAGGATTTTTTCTCCCAAATTCTAATCATCCTATGGATTTAGGTGATTATGATAAAAATGCATTGGTAGAATATCTTTTTACTAAGGAGGAAATTCTAGTGGAAAATAATGCTAAAATGCAGCAAATATAGGCTATGATGAACTTTCTTGTTAATCATTCTAACATCAATTCTATCATGAGCTATTAACTTTATGGACAACCTAAAAAAGGTAGGGTCATTAGCATCTCTAATGGTGAAGAGGATATAGATTCTCATATTTTATTACCTACAATCCTTTATCATCAACACACTACCCACACATCCAACCCCATTTTACAACACATGAATCTTATTAGCTCTACCAATTCATTCTTTGTGCATGTTCCATTATCCATAATTCTCCTACTTTTATTACTACAACTCTAAAAATTACTAACTTGCCTCCTACCTACACTTTATTCCCTAATACTACTATAGTTAATTCTACTCTCCTAACATTGGTGCAAACTATTAATCTATCACTTAATCCTTTTTAAGCCTTACAACATACAAGACCAATTAAAAAATCACAAATGTTTCCATCTTTTCTCTCATCTACATATCATGTACCTAACTACAATGTCATATAAATAGTACCAAATCTTACCATGATACCTATTCAACCAATCTTACTCACTCATAATCCTATACTCAACAACCCTACTCAAAACATCATTGGTGTCACACTTGAACTAATTCTCCTAATTTAATATCTATCTTTTAGACTATATGCTAGGTTTAAAAGGCCATATCTTTACATGGGTGTACTCTTTAAATATTTATTATCAACCTCCTTGTTAATCTCATAATCTCATTGCTCCATCATAACAAAGTTTCCAAAGGGATATCACTACCAAATTTCACTAAATACAATGAGGATTATCACCTCATAAACCATATAATCGTCTTTTATAATAAATGCATGATACTTTTCAATTATCCTCACACCATTCATAGAATATTTTTCAACTCCTTAACTAGAAAATAACTTGAATGATATAAATTCTTACCTCATGAATCTATCACCTCCTTGAAGTAACTCTTTACCACCTTGTGGTGAGATTCAAGTACAATATCATTAAGGGTGGTACTTTTCAAAAGCTCCTACTAAAAAACAAGTTCATGAGTCCATGTCCAAGTTCATCTCTAGGAAACAATTAGCAATCATGGAGCTTATAAATCCACTCCCTAATGAATAATTTTTGAACATCTTTGAAGGGACTGAATGACTATATTAGAGGAAAGCTAGTTTACCCTAAATCACTTAGCCTTCATGATGTTATAACTTTTGTCAAGTATATTAAAGAACTAGTAATCCAAAATAATGACCTAGAGTGGATGAAGTTCCATAGTAGAACTAACAAGACAAAAAACCAAAAGGTTCCATAGAATGTAGATTAAACAATTACTTTATTGAATTAAACTCTACTAGCTTCCTCATGCATCATCAATCAATCATAGAAAGCTTCATCAAATGGAGGTGAGCAAAGAAGAAAACTTAAGGATCAATCCAAATATCACAAATTCTCAATGAGCCACCTTTAACTTTACAACACATTACTAAAATATGGGCACATAATAGTAAAATAAGTCTTGGATCAATCATGGGCTAGGTTCAAGTACTACAGATTCTAGCAATAAATCCTTCTTAATGCATGGAAGAAGATCCACTAGTCCTAAGGTGGTACAACTTCAACAAAGTTTTCTCCTATCATGAAGCTTCAAGTCATGACAGATGAATACAATGCACTTAAAGATGACATCCAAACTCTTATTAGAAAAGGAAGAATAGTCTTCAATACTTCTACCCAACATAATAATTAGATCTTTGTAGTCCATCTTGAATACAAAGACAGTCATCCCAAAAACCCATTTATCATCCACATGAATTCTTCACAAACTAATTCTCTAATTCCAAGAAAAATTTTATTATCAATATTGCTTGATGAGTGGCAAGGTACCCCTACGCTCAACCATACAAAATGAGTGTAGCACACGCAATCCAGTCAAACTCTGCAGACTAAATTCCTAAACGCCCCATGGAACACTTGGGGTTAATCGTTCGTTATCTTCCTAGACTTACTTGTTGTTGTCACAGTGTATGGTTAAGTAAGTCCAAGGTATATGATTTTTTTGGTATTTTACAGTTTTCTCCTATTCTAAGAGGTAAAGGGTTGAGAAACTAAAGCTAATTCTAACTACAGCACTAAGTCCTAGCGTCAGCATCCATTCCCACTTGTCGTACACACCCTGAACTATGCAACTGTGGCTACCAAACACTAATCATTACTGGGATTACCACACATAACGCACGTCCTCGAAGCAGTTGTACTGAGGCACTTAACTAACCTAAGTGTGACAAGCAGCCGATTCCTTGACTAGCTGTACACATCCGTAGATGCTCGTAATCAAGTCGTACTTGTCCCACGTTCTAGGAGGAAAGGGTGAGAGAATCTAATCGCGATGAGTAGCCGATTTCTTGGCTAGCCGTACACATTCGTCAACACCCGTAACCAAGTCATACTCATGCCGTGTTACTAGGAAAGCAATAAATAACATTAATTAAACCTATCCATGCACTGCAAGGTTTATCCACAAAGCTCATCTTTATTGCTGTACACAACTTGCGTTCAGGTATAAAGCTGCTCGAATAAAGAACCGTTCACTTGGGGGACTCCTACTGTAGGCACATGAAACATATTCTATCTCTGGGGTGATCAATCCACCAGAGCTTCGCTACTTTACGCCTAAGATGTGAAATGAGGGGAGTGCCGCCTATTATTTATAGATTTGGCGGTAGACCGTGATATCATGTACGCGATATCGTAGGGAACGACGCGATATCACGTATGCGATATCGCGGCCTACGCAATTCATGTCTCATCATACCCCCATGACTGAATGAAAACTCGTCCTCGAGTTCCTTACAATAATATCAAGTAGGTATGGTATTATTGAGAGGAATGGAACTAATGGAATGACATGTGAACGGTTCATTATTACAAGACTTGACAAGACTGGTGTTCATGACAACAAGGGTAAACACCTTATTACAATGACATCAGGTCGCATTTGGTAGGTGAGAGAAAAAGAGAGAGAGAGAAGAGAAGAGAAGAAGAGAGAAGAGTCTTGTTGCTGCCAACACCTAGATTGCGCCTTCCGTTGTCCATCTATAAGCGCATCATCAATTCTACTCTTTGCATAGCTGCTTCATCGCTGCTCCATTCCAAGTGTTTGCTCCAGATCCATTCCGGTGTTGTATGATTGCCATCTGCACACATAACACAAGCATATATTAGCAAGGGTAATTGAATAATTAAGTAATTAATACCTTGATTCAGTGTAGGTTCATTGGCTAGGTTGTTATGGCTGATATGGACCTGGGAATATGTTACTGATGACTACCGAAGGTGTAGGGGTTAGGAAGAAAAATGAAAAAATTCGGGGCTTAGGAGAAAAATCGAAAAATCAGGCCCCGTACCCCCATGACTAATCACGAACCTCCGGTAGCGTTAGAATGGAGAAAGAAAAGGAGTAAGAAAGATAGGTAAAAAGGGACAACTATGGCATCAGTGAAGTGGATGTCAAGATGGAAATGAGCAAAAATAAAATTAATTGCAAAATGTTAAGGGAAATAAGTTAACTTTGGAACAAGAGTTAAAGTCTTAACCACAAGAATTTACCAAAAAGAAAACAATGCATCAACCAAAATATATATACTAATGATACAACCGGCAATGAGGTGAATAATGGAGAGAAGGATGGAGAGAAGAGAAATGGAATGGAATCCCAAGGAGAAGGTGGTGTACAACCCCTTGTGTGTTACATGATTAATGTGACTTGGCAAATCTCATTCCAACTCTAGCCTCAAACCAACCACTTCCATTGACTTCGCATCAATGCATTCAGTTAAACCATCCACTTGGATAACAAGGATGCATTGTCAAAGAGCCACCACCATTATGACGAAACAAGGAAGAGAATGGAAAGCGAGAAGGGCCTTAGTTAGAGGGAACACTTTGGTTCCATAACCAGTGATTGCAGCCCAAATTTTATTTCGTCTAAGGGGTGTGCTTTGAATCCTCACTTTG
>MNCI01001744.1:56694-88186 GCA_015680685.1 Gnetum montanum | reverse complement strand
CCTGCATGCAACCAATGTGCACAAGTAACTAACATACAAAAATGCCTGTATGCAGCAACCACAAGACAGGAAGGCACCTAGTGGGTAACAGCTAACCAAGAGAGCAAGTCAACTATATGCATGGAACCAACTGAGGGTTTAACTTGCACTTACATTGATAGCATAGATACATTACAACAAGTCCATCGCCAACTTCTAAGCCTCAACATTGAAAACATCAACTAGGGGAAGTTGGAAATCCCTGATAACTTTAAGCAAGAACCCCTAGAGTTAAAATTGTTGCCCATCGGTATGGAGTACACATTTCTCAAAAATGAAAAATTGGTAATTATTAATGCTAGGCTTGCTCCTCAACAAAAAGAGAGACTGCTGAAAATGGTGAAAAATGGTCGAAAGCCTTCACTTGGCCATATCCCAAATTAACTAGGATAGACCCTAGGATATGCTAACATAGGATTTACACTAACCCCTCCATGAAGCCTCCATGACAACCGCAGAGGCGATTGAACCCAAAGCTAAAGCAAGTGGATAAAGAAGAAATTGAACAACTTCTAAAAGCTAGGTTCATCTATCCCATTGCTAATAGCGAATGGGTTAGTCCATTAGTTATTGTGCCAAAAAAGAGAGGTAGATAGAGGGTGTGTATAGACTTTAGGCTACTAAACATGGCAACATTCAAAGACCACTTTCCGTTGTGTCAACCAGGTCTTAGACACCATTGCAAGGCATCGCTACTATAGTTTTCTGGATGGATATAGTGGATACAACCAAATCCAAATAGCACTAGAAGACCAAGCCAAGACCACATTCACAAGAGTTTAGGGGACATTTGCATACAAACAAATGATGTTTGGCTTGTGCAATGCTCTTGTAACATTTCAACATTTGGTTCTAAGTATATTCCAATAGTAAATAGGAAATGGTGTGGAGGCCTTCATGGACGACTTCTCCACCTAAAGGGTTAAGAATACACAAGTTGATAAGTCAAGAAGAATTTTTTAACATTCCCTTAGCTTTTCAGACTCCTCAACATTGTCTCAACAACATTCAACATTATTTTGGATGTCAAATGAGGTTCTAGAGGCCCAAAACTTCAATTGGGAAAAACTAGTAAACTTTTTCCAAGTGCTAGTAACACTAATGCTAATGCTAGTGTTCACATCACCAATTTTGAAACTTATAAAATGCAATTCTTAACGCCCCCAATCAACATGAAACCTCATCTCTTGGCCTCACAACCTCCTTAAAATTGTATTAGCACCATTCACCATCAATTTAAGCATCAAACAAGGCCTTGGAAGGCTAAGATCAATACTTAGGTAAAACTGGTGAAATTTTTCTAAGTGTTGGTGACACTAACATTAGTGTTAGTGTCTCCTATCTAGCTTGCCACACTTGCCAAACATCAAGTTCAAACTTTTCATTCTCAAACTCTAGATCAACTTTGGTTGAACTACACTTGACTTCAAGCTTAAATTTAGTAACCCTAAGTTGAAATTGGCAACTCTATACGTATAAATAGCTCAAAACACAAATTCCAAGCTGGTTTCTTGAGATCTTGAGCACTTTTTGAGATTTTAAAAGATCAAGAACATGTGTAGCAAACCTCCCAGCATCATTTTCAGACTCCACAATCACCATAGCTCTTCTATGCTCTAGTACCAACACTAACATGGCATACACATCAATCGAGCAACATTTGCGTCAACCCACCAAAGTTAAAATATTGTCAACTCAATGTTAGCACCAAGGTTCAAATATTTTCTACTTAGTATTTGCACCAAAGCTGGAATATTTTCAACTCAACATTAGCACCAAAGTTAGAATATTTTCACCATCAATATTCGTCTCTAGAGTTAGAATTTTTCCAGCTCCAACATTAGTTCCAAGACACTTAGTCAAAATAGCCCCATTTTGACATCAAATTGATTCTAGATCACTCTTTTAGCTTCCTCATCTATATACCTATCCCCTAAAAATTCAATTTCACTCTCTAAACCCACATTTTGCTCACAAAGTAAGTTTCTATTATCAGTTTTATTATACTTACATTTTTTATCAACCCTTGCAGCTTGGGCCTCCTTAGGAGGTGAACACTGATTTTTTTAGTAATAAGGCATTTTGCTTATTTGGGAAGGGAACCAAAACCCTTCTCCTATAGCATAGCTCTCATATTCTAATATTTTATACTCCTTTATGCACATTTTACACTTAGTTTTTATTTTCTCACTCAGTCTTTTCAATATTTATTTTTCCAACAATAAACACTTGGGCATTTTTTAGCACTTAAACCATACGTTTTTATCATTCCCCAACCATTCCCAATTTGCGTGCAGTAGGCTAAGACAACATTCGATTGGAAATTTGTGCCCTATTGTGTCATTTTCATTAACTTAGCAAAGGTTACATTGAATTAAAGACCGTTTATGGCCACAAGTTTGGAATTTACACTTAATTTATGGAGGTGTCATTGTGAAATTAGGAGGAATAATTTTGAGGAAAACCTAAACCACAATGCAAATACTTCTAGGCATCTCCCAACCTATTGTGATAACCCCTAGCTCCTTCATCTGTAATGACATGTTTTCTTTGCTTTTTCCTATGGTCTTGCCAACCTCGTTTGTAATAGTGTTTTTCTTTCTTGTTAGATTTGATATTTGGCTAGTAGTTTTATTGTTAGGCCCATTTCGTAGATTTGCTCAAATGAATCTGCTAGATCCTACAAATACACTTATGCCATTTTGTATAGTTATTGTTAATACAATTTGCCTTTCGAGCTTTGAGTTTTTCAAAGAACATATATATTTTATGTTAATGAAGAACAAACCATGAGCCTATAAGAGATTTCCACCACCAAGGAAATTTTATAAAAAGCCAACTTAGATCCCCCTTCATCTTAGTCATGCATCCTTAGGCATGGATTTTAATCTTTCAAAAGTATACCCAAGCTACAATTTGGTTCAATAAGTGTACAAGGTATTAATCAAAGGTAAACTTAGAACTATTTGTGTAAGAAAGCATGCCTTATTGGTGGTTCAAAGGCTCCTCTCATTCCAAAATGAGGGTCAAAAGGAGTGTGGAGATCCTTAGAGGTTCCATGCTCTCTTAACCATCACCTAAAAACTACATGGCCATTATTCCTTATATACTTTGTCACAAAGATATTTAGGCTTACGAAGAAGTTTTGGCTCTAATGCTTTAGGCTTATCAAAAACTACATGATCCTTATTCCTTGTGAACTAAAAACCATAATAAATTATTTGACCATAAAGCATTCTTGTGGGTGATCGTCCACTTTCACATTCCTTGGTCTAGAACGTTAGAGGAAAAGGGATGTGGCAAGAAAGCCCATCGGCTTTCCATGCCTGAGCGACTTTACAACGAATCATGGACATAAAAATTTTTCCAGAGACTAGGTTTTTGCAGGCAGCCGATGGCGACGGAATAAATGGAATTCAGTAAACTCAAAAGCCACGACTGCGCAGCCAGGCCCATCACAGCCCAGCCCTGACATGTAGATAAAGGCTCGTCCGATGTGCATTTGTTGATGAGTTGCAATTGCCAAAACTTTTGAGTGTTTTCCAAGACTGGTGGGTGGGTACTGGGTAGAAAGAATGCCTGCCTGCTGCCTGCCTTATTGGTGCACCTGCTGCTTCTGCTGTTTCTGTTGCTGTTATTGCTGCTGCCATGCCATGCAAGTAGACGTTGAATTTCTCCTGTATCCTGTTGGACTTGGACAGTTAGAAAGCCTGGGCCTCCTTCCTCTTACTGTGAATGAGTAGTTGGAGCATTGAATTTCAGCTGAGAAAGGCCACTCAACCTGAAAATGTGCACACATCATTTCATGCCAGTAAGTCGTTGTGCTGCCTTTTCTTTTTCCATATCTTCCTCTTCTGCTTCTCTTCTTCTTCTTCTTCGTCATCCAGTTCATTTCTGTACAGTCAGCTGATGATTGTCCGCACAGGAGCAGAGGAGAGCAAAGTAAACTAAACTACCATTCTTCCATCATCAGTGGGTGGGGTGTGTTTGTTTTTGATTTTCTTTCTGTTTTCTTGTTTTGTTGCCCCTCTTAAGTCCAGTGCCCCCTCCCTGCCTTCCTCCACCAGTCATGCCGCAGCAAGTTGCGTAGACTGAGGAGCTTCTTCTTCTTCTTGTTACAGCGCCGATTTAATGCCGTCTTGCCAGAAACAGAGTCTGCGGCAGCAGCGACAGGGGCGGCGCCAGTGCAACAATAAGTGCAGTCCGGCCGATTTGGCTGCTGCGGGAACAAGAACAAGAACAAGATCAGATTCTGCAGGCGAGGAGCAGCAGCATCTGTCTATCCACATCCACTGTTAAGGGAAAACTCGCCGGATCATTCATGATGAATGAAGGTACTGAGAAGCTAAGCTATGATATGCTATGCTATGTGCCCCTGGGTTCCAATTTTGAAATTGATTTTGTGAAAAAGCAGAGGTTGTTGGTCATGCTAATCCTGTGTTGTGAACATTAGTGGGCGCCCAGGAGGAGCTGCAATGCAGGATGTCCCCAGAAGAGGAAGATCTCATTTCCAGGCTCCATAATCTTCTGGGAGACAGGTGGGAAGATCTCAGGTTGCAGAGTTTACAGTAGTAGCTAAGGAATATTTGGTCTTTTTTCGGGTTTTGATGGGAGCTGTATGTTCCGATCTGGATTGGCTGCTCTCTGGGTTTGTTGCACTGAATCTAAATTCTGAACTCTGGACATCTTGGGGTTTTGGGTTTGTTGCAGGTGGGCTCTGATTGCAGGAAGAATTCCAGGACGAACAGCAGAGGAAGTTGAGATGTACTGGAAATGGAGGATGAACTGCAGCAACAGCAGAACAGAGGCCGCAAGTAGAGGCAAATATGGGCCTCAGGAACCACAGATACTGAAGCCGGTTTTCAGCAGATTGCAGGCTCCTCGCGGATGTACCAAGTCTAAGAACGGCTACAGCTATAAAAGTCACGGCTCCAAGTCGAGAGATGGGTGAAACCAGCTGCTGCATACAGATTACGCATTCTGGATTTGGGAGTTCTAGTGGAAAGCTTGAAGCTCTTAGGAGCTGTGCAGAACAGGCATGATGCTTCAGGTGCTTTGGTTTTCCATTTGTGGGGTTGATGTTTGCTAGGAGAGTTATATCCATATTTATATATATGAGGTGTTAATACTCGTTTTGTACAATAAACTTGTGTCATGATGTTTCTAACCAAATCTGGGTTGCTGAAAGCTTCTAATTTTCCCCGGAATTCGTTTTGCTGTAGTTGAAATGGCTATATTTTTAGTTCCACGGGACCTGCTGTACCTTAAAAGTCTCTTTCATCTTTGTTTCTGTGAAATGGAAATTTAGGGGTTGTTTAATAAAAAAATTTTGATAAAAAGTTCACAACAGATGCAGCGTTCTGCTTCCATGAACCGTTGTTACATGTTACTGTCAAAAAGATGCATATGTGGATCTGCCGTATGTGTACCGTAGATTACTTACAGCGCAATGGTTTACCTCTGCAACATTGAGGACGGCCAAGATAACGTCTGTTCTGGGAGAAGTCGATTGATTCTGTTCAACAAAGTGTTATCAACCAACAGGAATGACGAAAGAAACCAAACTCAATCTACTCAACGGTCTTGAGTTTGGAAAACTCAAGATCTACGGTTCATCTCCCAACTTTATTAAATGCTTCAACGGCAACAATAAGAAGCAATCGTCAACATTCTGAAAGCATAAGCTTACCAAACGCCCGGGAATGAAACGTGTTAGTCTGCGTTGTATTTATTAACAACACGCATACTCAGATTCCGAGTCCGACTTTTCAATAATTGCTTTCCGTTTAGTACATTCATGCTATCTTAGAAAGTCTAACACAAAAATATAAAATATAAATTCATATATAGCTGCAATAAATTAAAAATACCTTTAAAACGTCTAACACAAAAATATAAAACATTTAACAAATTGCATCCAATAAATTCATATATAGCTGCAATAAATTAAAAATACATTAATTCTCTTTCATTGATATAACAAAGTTAACTTTAAATCAGCATTCTTGTAATATTCTTCAAGTTAATTCCACATTTTAATTTAATTCTGAAATAAAATTAACTTTACACTACAATTTTTGTAATTTTCTTCAAGTTCACTACAAATTTTAGTGTAATATGTTAATGTATAACACTATTCTTCAAGTTATCCATTAAACTCCACTAACCAAAACCCTAACATTGTAGTATTATATTTTTAAATACCAAACATTGTAGTATTATATTTTTAAATACCAGATGACTAATAATGTCATGATTCTCATTAGTATCCCATTAATGAATTTGTACAAAATAAATAAATAGTAATATTTAGATTAAATGTGTTTAATAATCATAAATTTTTTGAGCATATTCAAGATTTTATGTGCTAACCAATTAATAATAATGCATGAAATAAGTGAAATAGTATTTGTTAACCTATTAATAGTGATAGTAAAACAAATGAAATAAATTTATTTAACTTTTTTGTGAAATTTTATTATTGATGTATTTTATTTTGACAAAATTCAAACATATCAAGCAGGGTAAAATTCCTTTTTTCCATCAACGTAACTTGAAATATATTCATGTTTTAACTTTTCGTGAAAATTTCCTCCCTTCCATCACCCTAACACTGATTGACATTACCCATGGATCGTTTGGGTTACATACTCTGATATTTTGATGGGCATCCCTCACACAGCATCAATGCATTAGTCTTAATTATAGAGGCTGAATAGCATTTCCAAGAATTCAAGTTTGTAAATTGTAACCATACTTCTCACAAGAAGTGTGCAAATTGCAACCCCACTTCTCACATTGGATATTAGAAACATTTTTGAGAGGATTATACAGTGCAATTCAACTCAAGAAAAATTCAGAGCGAAGCGCGAAGATGCGTTTACTCCCGCGAGGCAGACTTATGAGACACAAAGTAAATTCGTAATATCACCAATTGAAACAACCCCGTACCTTGAAGACATGCCAATCGTGCAAGTCCAAGCAATTTCCCGTATGTGCAGTTGCATGTCCGCGTGCAAAATTTAATCCAAACGTTTTGCTTGTAGGGGCTAGTACTACCTATGAGCCAAAAATAAAATAAAATTAAAAATTCAAATTCAAATAATTCATGACAATGATACAACAGTCCCTTCTGTGGATACAAAACTGCTGAAAGATGGTACTAGTGTGAGAGACAGGAAACGTTGTGGTCTTTTACCGAGGATTGATAAATTGGGAATAGTCCACCATATCATGCCTAGAAATTTGGCAGGCACTGTTTCAAAACATGTTTGCAATCCTTATAATCAATTATAATACGTACACATTTGAAGAGTTCCCGTCAATTTTTGAAGGCGCAACAAACCACGTAAAAAACACAATTTTGGGTATACCGAAATCTGAAAACCAAGTGAAACAAACGTTCCTGCGCAATGAGATTTTTTCCACAGCAACAATCATGGAGTTTCAATGACTTCTCTAGTAAGTTAAAAACATATATTTTTCTATACCCCACAAAAGAGGCTGAGGATTTTGCAGTTACATGCTTAGCATATGACTTAGAAAAGCATGAATTTTTTTGAATTTTTTTGAATTTTTTAAACCAAAGAAATCGCAGGCTCCATGTGGTCATAGAGATTCCTTGACCATATGTGTTTCTTCTTCTATATGATCTTCCATCTTGATCTCCTTTGGTTCTAGACATTGTCTTAATGATTCTTGCCCAAGTTGTGCTCTTTCATTGTCTCCAAAACCAAAAACTAAGCCTTTATTTGTCACTGCAACGGTATGGTACAATCCTGTACTTATTTGAGAAACATGATAACCCTTCAATGTTTCAAGAATTTGCGGAGACACAACCTTATCCGAATTGCCTCTATCCACTCCCAGACTACCGAAGCCCATCCATCCAAAGGCAAATACTAGCCCATCATCCGTGAGGACAAATGTCTTTCTTTTCCTAGCACAGACCTAAAACGAAAAAAGACAAAATGCCAGGCCATCAATAAACCATGTACACATAAAAGTAATAACAAGAATTATAAAAACATGAAATCATTTGCTGCTCTTAGGCATCAGAGTAATACCTGAACTGCTCTATGATCTTTTAAAACAGACAAGAACTCTGGAACAGTCTTATCATTCTCATCACCATGCCCCAATGCACCACAATAGCCTTTACCCCAGGTATATACCTACAAATTAAACACAAACGGAAACTTCTGTTTAACATCAAGAAACCACCGGAATCGCTAAAAACATTTCCTGGAATATGTGAATGAGGATAAAACTTTTAATACAATGAAGTTTCTTGCTGACAGCCTACAAAATATACTATAAGATATAAAGATAGTATATAAAAGGCTGGAACACAAATCAGAAATCAGTCCAACAGGTCGCTTGGCCACATGGATGTAGTAAATAACTTCAAATTCAATTTCACAATAATAAACTGTCATGTAATGCCAATTGTTGGTCATATGGTTAGCTCACACAACATTGTACACAAGGTTCAAAGCCCAGTACCAACACCCCTTTCCATTTGCTATGCCACGGGCTGCAGGGCATTTCCTAGGTGTGTCCTAGGTATAGTACTATACTTGCCGATACCATCTAAAAAATAATGTGCTCTCAAGATTTTTTTTTTTTTTTAATTGTAAACATCTAAGCTTTTAGCATATAAAAATGACAAGTATTAAAAAAGTTAATTAATAGTCAAGTTGGTGGTCCCGCTAGTACTCTCTTATGGTTCAAGATCATACTCTAACCACATTGGCATGGTGATACCATTCAAACCTTTACTGTACTCGGCCAAGCCACACTTGGAATGATTAGTTCAACTCTACGATTAGCTCTTCCTGACGGGATTACCTTGAGGATCCAACAACTACTATAGGGACGTGGAACTACGAAGATCCCGGCTAGTCGCTTGACTCTAGGAGTACTTAGTGTTGTGTTGGGGATACTGACTAGCTAACCTTTATCCATCAGTGCATGTATTTCATCCAGATCCTCAGCATTTATCCCTCTGCAGTTCCAAACATGGATTCAATCCTATAGACACTTTGGATGGTGCCAACAATGCCAAACGGCAGCAAGACATTGTTCTGCAAATTGTTTAATGTTCCATGATCCATGTAAGACAGTTCCATCACTCAATGTAATATTGTTTCACATTTAATATTCAAATGTATTCCATGAGTTTTGGTCACAGCCACTCGAGGTTAGGCATTCGCTCATCCACCAACCCTCCCAGGACCCTGCATTGGTGGGATGAGCATGGAGCCTCTGGGTAATAATCCTTTAAATGTATTCCATGAGTTAGTGACAGCGTGCCAGGAATATGTAACAGACACTGTAAATTCTTTTACATAGAGAACTGATTGTTTTCCATCTGATATGATGGATCCAAACTCCATACTCGCACAGAGACTGACTAGACCTCAGACTATCCCTAGGGTTCTAGGGACTCTTCGTGATATGAGAAACATTGATGAGTCAATGGTTCTTGGCAGTCCTGGTATACCTGCTCATGTTCGGCCAGGACAGTGTGTTTCAACCAAGAATTTAGTATTGGGTGTGGAAGAGTTCAAGGGTTTAGACTGAGGAAATTTATATTGAGAATACAACTAATAGTCATTTCACATCTGAAAATTGAGAGAACAGGAACAGCTTCCACCATGGACCTAGATAAGGCATGCTTTCGTCATTCACATTAGACAAGTAGTGGAACTCCTCAACTAGGATTCACTACCACTCTGGACCCCTGGACATAAGGGCCGGCCATAAGGTCATATAGATCAGGTACTCGAGCCAAAAAATAATCTTAATATTAAAAGTAATTAATCTATTATGACTTGGACCTTGCTGGTCTGTGAAACAGGGAGACCATTGAAGAATTTGTTTGGAATGTCAGCATAATTAGTTAGAGCATCAGCAAGGACTTGTCAGACTAAGCAGTTGACACAAAATCCATGGGGAACCGAAGCCAATGCTGGCCAAAACCATGTGGAGGACTTATGCAACCAAGAAGCAATGGGCAAGCTTTTGGTGTACCAAGGCCCTTGAAGGCTTTGAGAATGCATTCTGCAGACGCCTAGGACATCAATGTCAAAGATGAAACCCATTCCCTTCCATCACAACAACGGATATGGAAAGATTTAATGAACAAGGAACTTGAACAAATATTACAGCTTAACCATCTTTGGGAATTAGTGTTGAACCTTATTGGTTCTGGATAGCATTAGATATCCAAGAAATCTTCAGATTCATTTACTGATCTATGTTTAACTTTTGTGCATTACAGCCAGAGACAGCAGTTGAACCTTCTCAATTTCTTGTTTGATTTCATTCAGATTCCTAAAGGTGCATACTTTCCCTTATTGGTTAGAAGTCCATCATTAAGATCAGTTGATGCCTAGATTTGCCAAACAAGCTCCTTCTGTTGTACAAGGAACGGTATAGAAGGAGCAGTAGGGTTGCTTGCCCGATTGCTTCTTCATAATGATTTAGAGGCCATAAAGCATAGACATATAAGAGGCGTCCTATGTTACACCCTAACCATGTTGGCATTGCAGTGTCGTACAGACCTTTACCCTACTTAGTAAAGCCAAGTCTATGATAGTATGTTAATTCAACTCTACTATAGAACCCTTTTGATAGGATTACATTGCAAACTTCGAGGATAGTAACATATCGTACACCAACTATTAGTTTGGCATTACTGTGAGGGCCCCGGTTAGTTGTGTCCGTAGTGTAAACACATTTAGTTATCTCCATGGTGTGTTGCGCTCATATTAGCTTAACTCTAGGACTGCTACTCAATGTTGTGCTAGATATACTAGCTTTGTAACCTTTATAATAAGTGTATGTACCTTGTGTAGGTCCTCAAGGCATGTCTCTAATGCATTTAGTTATCTCCATGGTATGTTGTGTTCATTTTAGCTTAACTCTAGGACTACTAGTCAATGTTGTGATAGATATACCAACTTTATAACCTTTATTTGTAAAGGTATGTACCTTGTGTAGATCCTAAGGCATACGTCTCTAGTAGCTTAAGGAATCCGGGAGGTGGAGAACGATAGCAAAGGAAATCATCATGACAATAATCTAGGTTAGAACCGCCGTGGACAAAATGAAAATACCATTTACAAACTTCATGTAACGAAATCGTTCATCATGAACAAATCTAAAACAATATATATTATATAACATACATGTCCATTCGAGTCCAGGGCAACTGAGTGTTCATCTCCTGCCGATACACGAACAATATGAACGCTTTTTCTCTTGAAAAACTGCACAATTCTTGGTAACAGCTCATCTCGGGGATCACCATGTCCAAGACAGAATCGAGAACCAGAACCAAATGTATACAGTGTTCCATCCTGAGTAACTGCCATGGTACAACTTAAACCTGCAGCAACCTGAAAAACAGGACCAAGGCTACAAAATCTCTCTACCTTCCGGGGAGATGACCTCTCAAGTGTATCACCATGTCCCAGCTGACCATGAGAATTACTACCACAGGTGAAAACCTGTCCATTTCTTGTAAGAATCACGGTGAAACTGAGACCTGTTGCAACCTACAAGACAAATACTACTTACTGTCAGATGCAGGCTATCCAGATATGCATAATACAATCCTCATCAATATTAACTATCCATGAAACAAGCAGTCAAGAGAACTTTCAGATGTGATCAGTAAATGTCACGTAATCAACCAGCATAATATATTTTCAATTTGCTGTATACAACCTAATTATAAAATATTTATTGTGCAAAAGCTTTCCAATAGAAGAATGGCACGAACCACTTTAAAAAGAAGAACGTTAACTTTATTGATGAAGAAATAACAACAATGATTGTTTGATGGGGTTCCAGCGGGCTGTCTTCCTGAGGTACTTAAACAGCCCTTACATGAAACCTGGCACTGCAATCATGATTCAGCCAGTTATGCCTTAGGGTAGAGGATATGGCAGATCCTCTTTGTCCCGTTTCACCAACCATATCACTTAACCTCTTATTTTGGGCTCGGCAACTCCATGTGCACGTGCCATCTAAGTAACCCTGGATCGAACCTCGTCAAGATCTCAAAAGATGTGTCCCTTTTTTAACAATAATTACATCACATTAATGACATGATTACAAAATTTGTTTACAACTGCTAACCATATTTGGTAATGAGTATCTTACATCATTGTTCTCCATAGTTTCCAAATAAACTGGTAGCAAATCATGAACTCGTCTGCCCTTGTGTTAGCATGCCTTTCCTAGAAAATAAACCTACAAATTTTGCACCTTCACATCCTAATCTAAGGGCCAAATTCTATAACTCACGTTAGGATCAAGCATGCCCTTTTGACTACAAGAAGTGGCTTATGGAAAATTATCCTGTCCTCTAGTATCATGCATAACATGGTAATATTTAAATACGCATTCTATCAGTATAAACTCTTAAAAGTCAGAGAATTTCTTTGGGATAAAAACATGTGTGGAACAAAACAGAAAAAAACAGATTTAAAAAACTGAAAATTAAAAAAAAAACAGCATAAGTTCCCAAACTAAATGAAATTCACGAACGAACGAACAAAGATTCACACTGTCAGACAAAAGAATGCACTATTAACTAGTATAGAAACCATTCAAGAATATCTATATAGACCAGGAGTCTGAAAATCAATGGGTTCACTAACAGTGCATGTTATTGAACTTCAACATTTGGAATTTTTAAAAAGAATCAAAGTACTCTGTTTCAGACCTACGAATTTGTACTATACATTGTACATATATGCTCTGGATATGTTACACTACGAATACAACCTTATCTACTAAGAATACGATAATAGATCATTTTTGCACTTTTTGAAGGTGCCCATAACATAACTACTAATTTTAGAGCGTTAACATTATTGAGTTAAAACAGAAATTTTAGAAATACCGCAGTTTCAAATATTCAAAAAACGAAAACGCAATCATGTCTATTAAAATGCAATTGAAAAAATAAGAAATAACCGTTTTTTGTACCTTAGTAAAAAAAACTACACATATAAACCATAACATTCAAAAACTGAAAAAGAAAGAACAAAAGAAAGAAAGCAAAAAAGAAAGAATAAAGGCTGATCCACTGTGCAGAATGTACAATTAGCTGCATCTAGGAAGGGGAGACAACTAAAGCCTACCTGCTTACAGTGGACACCCTTGAGCGCTTCAATTCGAGATGGCTTAAAAATGACTCGGCCCACTTCTCCATGTCCACAGCAGAAGGAAGAATTATCCCCCCATGTAAATACCTACACATGAACAAAACAGAAAATGAAAACCTAAGCAGCTGTGCTACCCTGAGATATAGTTGCAGTAATTAACAACACCGGCAAACACACAACCATTCACCTCTCCAGAGGTAGTCACGAGTGCAGCATGATTATGAGAACCTGAAACTTGAGTCACGGTCACATTCAAAGGCAATTCAACACGAGTTAATGATGTGCACTGAGTATTCTCTGCTCCATGTCCCAAAACTCCACATATACTAGACCCACAAGAGTAAAGTGTACCATCTTCAACTAAAAGGGTGTGATATTTTCCAGTAGTAACTTGAACCTATCATTTTATAACCATAATGAAATACCAATTAGCTTCTGAGCATAAAACAGCTGTATGGGTAAGCAAACTTAAAATTTTATTCAATTTACCAAATACGCAACACCATCACTACATTCGTCAATAATGAACAGGATTAATTCAATTTGCAAATATTTTTTCCATCACGGACTCCGAAAACAAAAGAAACAGGAACAAGCAAATTGCAGAAAAGAAAGAAATGTATACAGCCGAACAGGGATACGCCGTTGAACAAGAAATCATGTATCTATACCTAAAATTATCCTCCTTTCTTGTCAACCGAAAAAAACAAAAGAAAGAAGTCCCTCAGTTTAAGCCCAAAATTTCAATTATCGTGAAACTCTTGATTTTTGCTTCAGACGAAATAAACTGGCCACTGTTTTGGAACGGTCAGAGTTCCACGCAACGAGGATAAGTAATTTGCCAGGCAACATTTTTAATATAATATAGAAATGCCAGAAACCCAAAAACCAAGGAACTTATTTCTTTTAAAAACTTTCATTTTCCTTTCATCACTAGTTTTTTTTTTTAACAACGTTTTTATGCTTCAGGTTCCTTTAGAACCACATTGCAACTTTAAAACCCACTGAGCATTATCTTTATAATTTTTAATACATATTACCAAAATTTCAAAAGAAAATTGTCTTTGTATTCTAAATTTAGGTCACTTGGATTCTGCCCAGACATTTTAAATGATCTTAGTTCACAGAAATCATCATCACCATCCTGGCATTGTCCCAACAAAAAAAGTTTTTGTACATACCGTCCACCTCTATGAAAAGCTAGATCTTTGTTTATCTTGAATGATAAGAAATAACAAACAAAAACGCTACGTGAAGAATTTAATATTCGATCCTCTATTCTGTTCTGATCGAAAACACAGTATAACTTTTAAAAACTACTAAAGTTTAAAAAGAAATTAGAACTGCAGAAAAGACGAAAGAAATAGAGACAAGCCAGCTTCGAAGTAGTACATTGCCTTTTGGAGTATCAACGGAGCCAAAAGCTTGAGAAACAGACTGCAAAAAACGAAGAACCAGCTTCCAGTTTCCCACGCATCGATTCACAAGCTCTGTGCGGGCAGACAAAGGCATGGCTGAAAAGATACCGTCAGCAAGGCAGGACCTGAAAGCTGCAAGTTCAGGCATCGACCTGAAACTCTCGCTCGGGAAAAACCCATGCGAAGCTCTGAAAGTGTAGCAGGACGCTTCCAGCCTTGCAAGATCCGCGGCACTGAGATGCCCGCTACTAAGGATCTCCTGTATCAGATGCATGGGCAGCTCTTGCAAAGACGAACACAACCGGTCCCCCATTTTACTCCAGCGCAATAGGGCAGCACAATAAAATCGAAGTTACGCGATTGCAAATGAAGCAAAACCGTTCCAGATCCCTTAATCCTCGTTTGCGCACAATTCGTCACAAAATGATACCGGGCCTCTCTGGAATTTTATCGTGGCCAAAAAATTGCAAGAAAGCCTCCATTCCAAACCCTCGGTTCCGAACACTGAAAACCCTAAATTCCGAGGTCTGGAACATGGATCCGCAATAAAGATGGAAACACGCTAGCATAAACTTATAGAACACAAAAGAACAATTCTGCTTTCCACCAGAACGCCATTTATGCCTATGCCAATCTGAAGCACGCTCAGCTTTGCCGTCCGCAGCAAACGAAAAAGAGAAAAACGGGCGAATTCCTGGGCTAAACAACTACAACTCACGTTGAAAGGGTGGAAAAGCAAGCAGAAGCTACCAGAAGAACCCTAACCAGAATTTGGAGCCGCGTCAGCACGAGAAGTTATGAATGAGAAAATGAAAAGCTTTTTTACGAGGAATTCTGCTTTTGCTTGGCGGCTACGTCGACACCGGCCATTGACCCTGCTTTCTGTGAATGCCGCCGATGCGGCTGCTTTTGGCTCGCAAAATTGTATTAACGTATTCGACGCATTGTCCAGGAATCTTCAGCTGCTACTGCCTCAGCATTTGCTTTTCTTCATCTTCTTCTTCTTTCTTTCTTGTTTTCCAGAATCTTGAAAAGCATGCAACGATGCCAAGTCGGCCGGGGCCCCTCCTGTGTGGGCCTCCATGCCTCTGCTCATTATTTTTACTGCTTTGCCTTTGCTTTTGCTTTGGCCGCTCATTGTCTTCCCGGTTAGTCTGCATTTCCTCTCCATGAAATTTTGTAAATGCGTATGAGACACTGCTTCTGCTGGTACGAAGAAGAAGAAATACGGGAGAAAAAGGAAATTTGTCGTAAGCTGGAACGACCGGAATTCATGCGAAAATTTTCGATAGCGAGTGTTCATACCCGGCGCACAGGATTCTCGTGCCTGCAAGAGTAGTCAGACAATAATCAAATATCTTTATTTTCTTTACCATTCCACTCCCGTTGCAGCAGCATCTTTAGCCTGGTTATAGTGCCCTCTCCGTTCTTATTTTTGGACATGTTCGTGCTACCGTCATTTTTTAAATATTTTACGGCCATTTAATACAATCAAAGAACTTTATAATTCTGTTGAATAAGGCATGCTGAGCTAGAACAAATATATGTTGTACCTTCCTCTTTAAATAACCTAGAAACTTATCGCCATTTTTGTAAGGAAAACTCGAATGTTCTATTAGACATCAAAGGCATACCGTACAAGATGAGATCAGAAAATTCAGGCAGACCATGGCTCACTATCACGGCATACAAAACAAAAGGTCTATATGCATCATAGAGGGGAGAGAACCCCTTAACTAGGATCAGTTAAAACATTAAAAGTTGTTGCTACCATGCCAATCAAAACATAGCAAACATAGTGCCATCTACCCGTGTACAAGGAATAGTCATTGAGAAGCTTTAAGATGATCGTGAATAAATAAGGGGAAATAAGGTCACCCTGTCTTAGGCCCCAAGAAGGTTGAAACCATGTCATTTGTTGATTCTACAACTAGACTACACTTCGGGTTATTCTAAAGATGAAGGTGATTTAACTCATCCATCATTAATTAAAATCCAAGCATTTCATTATTATTAAAAGGGCTTGTCAAAAGATGTTGTCTTAAGCCTTGGTCAAATTAATATTGATGATGATTATGGTGGTACTAGAGCTTTTGGCCTAGCCCAAATTTTTATGCATGTTGATTATCCCAGCCATAACTTGTTGATATATGGCTAATGATGTGTCACATGAGTTAGCGAAGATAGTTGGTAAGAATTTTTATGTAAATTCATTTTAGATCAAATAAATGTTGATCAAGCCACATTATCATGTAGATGCAGGGATGGCACTTTTGAGGATGAGATTGATAAGGATGGAATTATAGTATTGCAAGAACATTCTAGTATGCAGGTACTTAAAAAAGGTGTGAGTGAGGAATGAATTAGTGTAATGCCAAAGGAACTAGAAGAGTCATTTGTCCACCCATCCAAACTAGGGGCTTTGTTTGGGAAGGATTCTCCAATGACTCACTAAAACTCTTCAAGTGTAAAGAGGTGGTTCAATTGTGAGCTAGGATTGAGGCTAGGGTAAGCATGGAGAAGTTGAGGAATGAGGTGGGTGTGCATGGTCAACTAATAAAGAGTTCTATAAAAATATTGAAAGCAAAGGGAAAGGTCTTGGTTTAATAAAATTATGAAGGAAAGTTTTAACTACTTCAACTTCCTACTAATGGCCCATTGATAACAAAATTTTATCTTGTGATCACCTTAATTAAGCCATTACACATGTGACTATTGGTGCTAGTAGAGCTCTTCAGCTTCTAGGAGGCTTTAGAGTTGTTATTGAAGATGAAAATAGCCTAAGTTGGTAGGAGTCATGAAGATGAATTCATCAAGCTATGACTAAATTTGAGGAAGAGTTTGGAGCAAGGTGGTGTAGAGGTGATGATGCTAGTTGAGAAGGATTGTTTAAAATGTGTCAAGGTGGGCTTTGAAAGGCCATCTCATGTAGTCAACCATGGTCTAATTATTCATAATGGCTTGTTTGAAGTGTGGGAAAGAAAGCCATAGGTTTTCAAGATAAAAATGAAGCTAGAGCCAATGTGAATGACCAAGTCAAACAAGGATCAAGTAGTGGTTTAAAAAGCTCCAGGGATCATGTGATAAAGATGGTGAGAGGGTGGCAATAAGGTGTAGATGAACCTAAAATTTATTGAAACAAGAAGCTTGAATGCCATCCATTGGATGGAGCCCATACCATGTATATTAGTCTTTGTTGAGATGAAGTTCAAGAACTTAAAGCTCATGGTGAAGGAATTCGAATAGTTATGCTTTCGAATTAGAGAGTTAGTCTAAAGAGTGTTGAGAGGGATTAGTAACCACGTTGAAGTCCCCAATGATAATCAAGGCAAACACATCTTCAGCTTATCAGGCAAGCTTCTTTTCAAATGTGGATTTACTTCCATTTGTAGAAGGAACATGCACCATGTTATACCCCATAATTTTACTTAAGAATGTCCATGATTAAATTACACAAATCTTAATGCTCAGGGCATGTGGCATGCTAATTCTTATAACTTAAGAAAGAATCAATCATAAGCATTATAAAACTTAAATGTCAAAGTGCATGGTATAAATAGAAAATCCACACCAAATTGCTTACCTAATGAATCATAACATAAATGAAACACCACTAAATTTGGGCAACAACACTTCAACGACAAACTTGTCTAAGTGTCAACACAAGGCAAATTTTTTCTAAGTGTTTGGCCCATGATTCCATTGCTAAGGCTATGCTCTAAACCATAGCCAACATAGCATGCAACACAACCAGATTTGCAAAATTTTCTAAGTGTCAAATAGCAATTGCAGAAATTTTTCAAAGTGCCTCGCTACGCTCACATTCCTCTTACTATGCTCTCTAGCATAGTAGCACTCTGGTGGCCAATTTGCACTAGTGTTAAGCCAGAAGTTGTCAAGCTAGCTTAGCATGGAAGAGGCGTTTGGTAGATTTTCTAACTCCTGAAGCTACCCCTCCTGCTACACTCTCAAGCATAGCTAGCATAGCAAGAACAAGAACCACAATTTTTGCTAGATTTTTTTAACTATCCATGCTATGCCTTGCCCCATCCTACTACGCTCACAAGCGTAGCAAGTGTAGTAGTAATGGACTTCAATTTTTTGCAAAAATTGCCCAACTGTTGAGCTACGCTCTATAGCATAGCTAGTGTAGCAACACGAAACTACCTTCAAAAAGCTTCCAAAACTCAGCACAGGCCTTCATTTTAGCTCCAGCACTCCTCTGGCAAGTAGGATCAACAACTTGCACTCTTTTTGTACCCCCCTGCATGTCCCAAAATTGTACCTACATTTGATCCTACTTGAAAGAGGGGAGAACACAGTCCCAGAGCTTAGCCTCCAAATTGCACTATTTTGCACTATTTGCAGGTACATTGCTATCTTGGCACATGTAGTCTTAGTAGCATAGCCATAGTTTGGTAGTCTCTCGAGGTCCAGTGGAGCATACTAGAGCATAGCACCAATTACTCCAGTGGAAGCATAGCAAAGGTCAACCTAGCCCCACCTACCCCTTCGCCACATGGCATTCGATCTGCACTTCATGTTAACCCTAAGCCTATAAATACCCCCACATTCCACACTCTAGGGGTTGGCTATTCATTCTAGCGATGGACATTTGAAGCATTTGGCTACCAAATCGAAGTAGTAGTTGGCATCTTAAAGCACCACTTAGCACCCGAGGCACCTTGAGCACCTCATACACCAGAGCATATCAACACCTTGGCAACACCTTTACATCCCACTCAACATTGCAGTGCACTACAAACCCACAGGACATCGTGGTAGCCAACCCAGCAGGCACAAACTTTGTAGTGGATGTCAGTCTTCATCCTAGGACACCCCAGAGACTTTGGCTACGCTATTACTATGCTTATTTGTATACCACATACCTCCTCAAAGGCCAATTGTAATTGCTACACTCCCCATTTGGGGTGGTACCATTCTTTCTTTCTTTTTCTCAAACTCCACTACATTTTAAGCATTTCCTTCATTGCATTTTAAGCATTTTCTTTGACATTTAATACTAAATTTGCATTTTTTGCTATTTTACACATTTTTTGTACACTTGTACTACTGTTCTCATGCTAAGAAACTTTGGTACACTCAAGCTTAGCCGACCTCGGTACTACCAAGAACACTGTCAATGCTTGCATTTTTGACTAACCACGCCACACCTTAGTTACACTCGATAACCCTGTTGCAGCCAAAAAAGTCCCTATTTGATTGACAAGATCGTCCAAGGCACTTTGCCTCCGTTTCCTAGCAAAGGCCCTCGCATGGAGGCGGGGTCAGGGTTGTGTGCTTACGAACCCCTCAGCATTCTAGCCATTAATGTTTTTCATCGCTACAATTTTCTGGCACTAGAAGGAGGGCCTCGCCATTTCCTTCTGAGTTCAATGGTAGTCCTGCATGCTCTATGCACCTCTATTACTAGCTTCAAACTAGTGTAGACATGATAGCCCTGCAATTGTCTTTGATCCAGTTGGTGTAGATTGGTCCCAATTGTTGGTTCCCTTGGAACCTTGCAGGACAGAAGCCAAAGTGTATCTCTTATACTTGGACCCTAAACTCTATGTGCCAAGAAGAGCATAACTTTCCCTCAATGTGAGAGCATAGTAAGCTTTAGTGTAGTATCAAAGTTAGAGATTTTTTTAGTAGCACTCTCAGACCTAGCTATCATTTCAGCATTTCTATACTTAGCCATTTTCAACAATCATTATACTTAATCATTTCTTTTCTAGCGTTGCATCTTTTGCATTTTCTCACAGCAGCATGAACCCCAAAGAGCCTTCAACCTTCACCTCAAGTGTAATCGTTGTTTAACTTGTTCAGCGGGAATTCACAATTGACATTCCCAAAGCTAAGGGCCCCATCTTCGTGGGAAGGCAATCCCTTAGGCTTCGTAACCAATCTTTTGAGCACATGGTGCTCAACAAAGATAAATACAAATTCCTTTGTGCAAAGCTCCAAGTGGGCACCCCCTTAGACCACTAAGAGTTGGATGCAAAGCAAGGTTATGAGCTTGTACATCGAAATGGGAGGAAGTACCTCCTTGCCCCTAATGATTTCATTCCCTTCACTGAGATCTTTCGATGGATGCTTGACCAACTTATCTGATTGAGTGGGTCGAACGATCATGATGCAAAAATTGACTATGAAGAGCCTCTGTAGGATGGGCAAGAGAAATTCAAGGCTCATTCAAAGAATGAGAATCCCTTCTATGTCTCTTTCTTGCTATCTACCTCTAATGTTGTATCTTCGTAGTCTCAACCCTTTGCCTTTTTTGAGGTAGCAACATCTCTCCTGTCACCACCTAGGATGATGCTTATTGTGGCAAGCCATCAAGCGCATATGCATCAAGGTGTAAGACCATCTATTACCCTATCCTTCATGGTCTCAGCATACTCTGTGCAATCCTCTATGCTAGCATTTGTGATGCCAACCCAGTCCTACATGCACACAGTGATGATGTCCCAGCCACATACGAGTCAAGCATCATACGTCTCACTTGTCTCTGTGGTGCCTCCTACAACAACCCAGGCCACAACCACGTGGTGGGGCCTTGCCTCTGTGCCCTGGGCATAAGGCACACAATAGTAGCATGCGTGACAGCCTCTATAGTAGTACATCCAATAGGCATCCTACGTGGTTGCATAGCCTATGGTAGGGCCATGGACCACACTAATAGCATAGCAGGCTGCACAACAAATGCAGCCCGTCACACCCACATCGAGCCTAGATCAAGCATTTCAGCTCATTCAAACACTCATTGAATAGGTCAAACAGCTTAAGGCCACCTCTTCTAATATGGTCCAAGTGATGGACTTCTACCAAGATGATCCTATTAGTCTTGTTGTCCCATTACTGACCTTGCCTCCTGCTATTCAACTTCCCCAATTCACCAAATATAGCGGTAAAGGGGAATCCCACACCCATCTAGTGACCTTTTGGTTATAGTGCCTTTTGTTGTAGGTGTGGCTGCATGTAATCATTCGTGTGTTTGCCATGTCCCTAACCGCCAAGGTGTTAGATTGGTACCACGTGCTCCCCAAGGCCTCCATATCTTTGGCGGAGGATTTACTTAGCCAATTTGTCACTTGCTTCAAGTACAGCTTGAAGCCTAAGGTGACCTTGGATCAACTCATGTAGATTAAGCAAGGTCACTTAGAGCTCGTTCAAAAGTTCATCTAACAATGGAGCACTGCACTTAATGAAATCTGTGAGCCTATCGTGAAAACTCACCTACTAGCCATTTTCAAAGGTGTAGTGAACAACCTCATTGAGTCAAAATTGTACTATCTTGCCTCGCACTCCCTAAGCTAAGCATTCACTCAAACGAAGAGCATTCAAGATGCAGTGGAAGCCAGTAAAGATCTGGTCTATGTGGCCTACAAGAATGCACACGCAAAGAAAGATAGGGAGAAGGGTAAGGCAACAATAACTATTGTAGCAGTGGCCAATGAGGCCAAGCTAAACCATGCCAAACCAACAACCAAGGCAACCAAGGCCCTGGCCAACAACAAGGTAATCGAATTTTGTAGTACAATGACCAACCAACCTGCACCATTAGCAACCACGGGACAGGTTGCCCCAAGGCCAAACTTTGAGCACAAGGACCAACAAAGTATACATCGTTGCCCATCAAGTTGTCAGAACTATTGGGTCAACTGCTTAGTGTTGGGTGCATCTAGTATAAGCAAATGTTTGAAGATGCTTGCAAGGATTATGATCACTACTACAATTTCCTCAAAAACCCATCAGCAGCCACACCAAACAAGCCTCTAGTTCCAAAACACTTCAAGTTGGACCAGTTCTGCCATTATCATCAATTGCCTGGCCATGACATGGACTTCTGCATGGCATTACGAGATGACATACAACGCATGATTGACCAAGGCCAACTGGTTCTTAATTCGACCAACCCATTTCACCTAGAGAATCAATCAATGAAGTTTTACAAAGACCCTCTCAATGTAAGTGGTGCAGGCTATGTCATCGATTCCATCAGCATTGACGATGATGTGGGATCGACATGAGAGCCATTTTTGGTTCTTGTGTCCTCTGATAACATTGGGGCCTCCTCGACGCCAACCAGTCCAAGGATCCCTTTTGTTATTAAAGCACCACATCAGGTTCCCATGACACCCTTTGTGGTTAGGGCCTCGCAACATGTTATGGTGATTGTAACCTAGACACCCTTTGTTATTAGGATGCCACAACATTTGAACCCTTTTTCAAGTCCAATGGTGGGGACTGTAATAGGCCCTGCTTGCTCGAGGCCTCATCTCGCATACAACACTAGGTAGTTGAAGTGGTAGCCTAGGAGGCCAAATGAGCACCTTGTTAATTAATGATGAGGGAACACATGGCGTTAGGTCCTCCTAAGCCTATCCCCTTATCTATTATTCTTATGGCCACAATAGCCAAAGCTGCTACTGTAAGTGACCAACAACTAAGCACTGAGGCTCATAGGCAGGCAAAACAAAATAAGCCCAAATGTCCTTCCCAAGAGATCCACCTTTTGGATCGCATGAAGGAGATAAAGGCTAACAAGGTAACTGATAGTGGTAAGGACTTTCTAGATGCATTGGCATAAGTCAAGCAGGCTCTTAAACAAAAAAATACAACCTTGAAGCAGTATCACTTAGTGATGACCTCCTCTACTCATTGTGAAGCATTAGTTCACATGTTGGCCTTCATTCTTATCACAGAGAACATCCTAGCAAATGAACATGCCATTCATGTTATGATGCTTCCTCCTTCGCCTCAAGAATCAGGTCCAATGCCTCCAGCATTTCATGATGAGGCAATCAAGGTCGACTCTAAAAAGGGATAGGTCATCACTGCATCGATATTTATAACCATTCACATAGGGCAATGCAAGATTCGTAGGGTGAACATCGATGATAAGGTGGGGACTAACATCATCCCATTCCTAGTCATTAACAAACTCGATCTAGCCAACCAAATCTAGGCCATAAAGATGACATGCCTCAAGTCCTTTAACAAGTCACACGTTGATGTGTGAAGGAAACAATCATAATAGCCTTCATGGTAGGGGAGTGGTTCCCCACTATGACCAAATTCATTATCATCGAGGAGATGCCTAGGTTCAACCTAATTTTGGGAAGGCCTTGGCTAGCCCAATTATGGATCATCTACTCACCCATTCACCAAGAGATCCACCTTCCCTATGAAGGTGGAGAAGTGATTATACATGGTGATAACTTGGTCCCTCCCACCATCAACAATGTTGACACAGATCAAGGGTTGGAGGTGGAGTTCCCTAATGATACATCACCCATGGAGAACAAGAGTCAACCTTGTCTGGTAGATCTATCTGAAGAGACAAAAGAGGCTGATACCCTCCCCGAGGAAGCTTTATGGGTGGAATTGCCCTTTAGCATCAACAATGAAGGTATAGGTGAATACTACTTCGTGATGCCTAGGCCCTACACACCCCCTAACCCACATTAGGTTAGGAAGCAACTACATGACTAAGGTACCCCCTTAGTGCAACATGTGTTAGGTGCCTACTTGCCCTCAATTTTTGCATGCCTCATTAGCCTTTTGCTTGCATAGCTACATTCCACATGGTTGCTTGTGTTTTTCATTATTTGCTTTGTTATGTGTTCATTTCTTTTTCTTATGCATTTTCATTTGGTCTTTTTACACATTAGAAAAACATCAAAAACACATAAAAATTATAAAACTATATTTGTATAAACAAAGAAAAAACACACATGGCCCGAAAAGGCCTTAAATTAATGCATGGTCCAAAAAGGCCTTAAACTAGCCCATGGCCCACAAAGGCCTTAAATTAGTGCATGGCCCTCCATGACCTAAAACTGGCAACATCTTTCTTCCACCACACATCTCACCATGGCTGTAAACTGGCAACCTTTCTTACATTGCCAAGGTTTAGAAAGGCCTTAAACTAGAGTATAACTCGCCATGGCCTAGAACTAGCACCTCACAACCTACCATGACCCAAAACTAGCAGTTGTTTCCTTTTATTCACAACCCAAAATGACCTTAAGCTAGCAATTTCCATGGCTCGAAATGACCTTAAACTAGCAATGGCCCTTCCACCATAGCCTTAAATTGGCATGGATCCCACAAGGGGCCTAATCACATCAACTAGTTGCATTACCCACATTAAACAAGCAGTAAAGTAAACATGAAATTTCACACACAATCCTCATTACAAAAGGCATAAGTTTTATTATATTTCTATCAGTAGGAGTACATAGCATGACCATGAGACAAAAATGGCTAAAGTGCAAAATTGCCCAATAATAGGGCTACATCAAGTAGGCTCAATTGGTGGTGTCTAGTAGGGGTTGAGGCTCCTCCTCCTCCTCCTCTATTGCTTCGTTAGGGCCTGCACTATTTCTTGGTGCTTGTTCCAAAGCAATGTGAAATAACAAATTCATCACCAAGTGCAAAACTACAAAATTAACATGCAAAACTGATACATAAAAAGAAAAAGCAAAACCAACCTGAGAGGGTCTTACATTGGACTCTAGGGGTAATCTATCAAGGTCCTCCTCCAAACATCAAAGGATCTCAACCTCTGATAATTGCATCCAATCCTCATGGCCGAAGTTAACATCCACAAGGATCTTGTCCTTGTCCACAGTGGTCCATGTAAGAGGTTTCATAGAAGAGGTGGCTATGGAAGTCTCCCCTAAGGGCAGGGTAATCTGTCACTCTAGGGAACCACTAACCATTGTATGCTGAGCAAACAACTTAAAGGCTCGACTCCTGCCAATCGCCTCATTGAACATCTCAAGGTGACGAGCCTTCACAGACTCATCCTTGAGCTACTGCAAGTAGGCGTCCTACTTCCACTTGTAGTTGTGCTTGTGGTCCTTCTATGTATGCCTCCATTTGTACACCTTGGTGCTAAAGCTTTTCCACTCCTGATTCTTCTGGGAGAGCAGATCCATCTGCAACCTTTGCTTGATGATCTCCTAGGTAGCCTCATTTTTTCCTTGGATTGCTGACTAGTATCTAGCGTAACCTATCTCTGATATTCACCATGTATCATCCCTCTATGCTTGAGCTAACAAGAAATCATAACGGGATTGGAGGTCCTCGTTCTTTATGGTTAGGCTTACCATTGCCTCCTAGAGCTCATGCATGTGTTTCCATAGGTGCTTATTCAAGCACTTATAGACCCACAATTCCTTCACACTAGAAAGTGCACACTTGCTCATTGCCTCATACACATGATGAGGCACTTGCTCCACCTCAGGGGGATACTTAGGGAAGGCATCCACATGAGCTGGTTGGTCTAGATCCCAATGAAGCTTAAAGCCTATTAGCATATAATGAACAAACCAATATTAGTAATAGACTAAGCGATAGTATCAGTAAAGTAGTTTAAACAACATGACATACATACCAAGTTCAGGATCTGCCTACTATATGTAGTCCACCATGTCCTCCACAATGCCTTCTATAAAGGCAAATTTATCTAGTGTCTCTACCCATGGCTTCATGCGATGGGTAGGCATTGGTGGTGGATTGTTGGCAAGAAGGTCTGAGACTGTAATACAATAGAACACAACACTTAGAGATAATTGAGAAGTTAAGGCTTAAGAGCAAAGGGTAAGAGTAAATGGTAATACAAAGTGCTCATCAAGTAAGCCCTCAGATGTTAGTGTTGGTGGATCTCCTAGTTGCACATTATCAAAGAGGTTGGCAAAGTCACCCTTCAGGTGGAACAACCCCTTTGCGTCAAACTAGTGGGAGAGCTCTAGGGCCTCTGGTGGCTCCTCCTTGTGAGTTACCTCCTCTTTAACCTAAGGAGGGGTCGTGTCCATTGCTCCTGCTGTCATCACTGCTACTTCCTTAGCAACCCTCTTACCTGATTCACAAACATAGCGTAGTAATATTAGCATAATATAACAAAAAAAAAACATAAACCAAATGCATCTACGATGTACACTAGCCTACAACCACTGAACAAAGTGTGGGTATCTTGAGCCAAACTTTCTTAACACCTGCTTGTCCAATTGTAGGGGGGAGTATCCTCTATTGGGCATGACATATTGATTTTTGCCTTGGAGGGCCCCACTATTTTCAAAACGATGAGTGGCGAGGTACCTCTACACTACGAGTGTACACACGCAATTCAGTCGAACTCCTCAGACGGACTAGTTGTGGCATCTAGACGGTTAGCCTTAGGTCGCAGTTCGCTGTCTTCTCACCTAGACTAGTATTATCTTTGTCACGTATGGTTTAGTCCAGAGTGAGGTATATGATGGGTTTCTAATCTACTGCTACTCCTGAAGGCAATGGAAAATAAGATTAACTAATCTAGGAGGAAAGGGTAAGAGAGAATCTAAACTAGCCTAAGTGCGATGAGCATCCCTTCCTTGATTATCTGTACACATCTTGGACTTCATGCACGACTACCACTAGAATTACCAAGCGTAGATCCTAGGTACGCTACTGGGTTACCAAGTAGTCACACTTAAATGCTCGTAATCAAGTCATACTCATTCCGTGTTTTAACATGAGATAAGGGTGAGAGAGATTAACTAGGAAAGCAGTAAATAACAATTAATTAAATGATTAAACTAAGTGAATGCTGCAATGATGAAGTAATCTCGATCTTTATTGCTGGTCATGTGCGTGTCCAAGTACGTCACACTCGAATAAAGGATGCCGTACAATTACAATCACCACACTGTGGGCATACACTGGGAAATAAGTCTAACTCTAAGAAGGAAAAACTGCAAGAGTTTGGGAAAGGAACTAAGAACTAGATGATAGAACAAGGAAAGTCGCCTCTTATTTATAGAACTGGTGGCGGGTTGCGAAATCGTGTACGCAATATCATAGGGAAAGATGTGATATTGCAGCCTATGCAATATCGCGTTCCATCATACCCCCACGACTGAATGAAAACTTGTCCTTGAGTTATAGTGATTACACAATGGATAGGTATGGGATTATTAGATGGGAAGAACGGAATTATGCCACAGTGTGGAATGAAAACAAAATGGAGACACAACACAAATGATGTTCTACATCTACAAAAATGGGTAGAGTTCATGTAGTTCCAGGTGGCAGTGGCTCCTCCATTGGTGCTTTCCCTTTATCTTGTGCTCCAGGTTTTATGACGTTGAAGTATGGCCTAGAGCTTCTCCTCCTCAGTCCGAGGGTCTTGTGCCATCCATGGTAATTTTCCAATGTTTGATGGAGTTGGCACTTCCCACGGATAGGGTAGTTGTAGAAACATTTGATTGGCCTTGACATACCAAGCCACGAACACCTATCGTTCCTCCTCATAGGCGCTAGCTTTATCCTTGTAGTCTTGAAAGTTTGCTAGCCATCGAGCTAAGTCCGTTACGACACCTTTCTGTCCTTGGTAGCTAGCTTTCACCATCTCAAGTTTAGAATTTGCAACTTCTAGTTTCTCTAACAGCTTCTTACATTCTGCAAATTCTGCTTTGTATTTGATGTGGATGGTTACTACCTGTTGCTCAAGCTCTGTCCTCAGGCACCCTATTGCTAACATGGCCAAGTTGGCATATCTCAGATTTGCCAACTCCATGTATTTTATCAAATCCTAAATCTACAGGTCCCAGCTCTTAACTTCCGTGTGGTGGACGAAGGCATATGTGTCCAATATGGCCCGCCAGTCAGTGTGTTGAGCACTAATAGCACTGATGTGGGCCTTGGCCATATGGATCTCCTTCTCAAGGATCTGTTTAAACATCCCCACCTGATCGCAGAAGTGCTCCTTCAACTTTTCATGCTACTTAGCCTCATTTTTCCACGCACTTACCTCAATAGTTGACTTTTAACGAATGGAGCATACCTCCTCCATTGAGAGGGTTCGATTCTCTTGGGCTAAATGGCTTACATCTCGATTGACCTGGATGAATTATTCTCGCAGTTGATGAAAGTGTTCCTCGAGAACATTCTTTGCTTTTCCACAATGGTCAACCAAAGGTTGTCTGCAATGAGCTGCTTATTTCCTTCTTATAAGGCCTTGAGTGCCTTGATATGCGCATGAGTTTGTGCCTGTGCTATGGAGGCATCCCAAACAACCTTCTCTTTTTCATCAGCCACCTTTTTATTCTCTGCTATTAGCTTGGTTAGTTGCTCAATTCTAAAGTTATCTAGCTGGTCTGCATGAACAAATTGTAGAGGATCTCGTTGTGCTGCTTGTAAGGCCACGAGCTGCTCTTGTAGTTTCTGCACCTCAACTTCAGCATGCTCAACCCTCACTTCTGTTAAGACTAGCTTCCCCTTTATGGAAATGAGGTCTGATTGAATTACCGTAACATCTTGAGGGATGTCAAACAAGGATGTCATTACTTGCCCTATTTGGAGCAATCAATCAAGCGCATCCTCATGTTTTGCAGGAGTCATTGAGGTTCCAGCCAACGTTTGAGCATCCCGTGCTGCTCTGAAATCTATTGGTGGCACAACAGGTACATTGAAGGATTCTTTGATGTGGTCAGCGACCACTTCTGTAGCTCCTGTGGCATTCTGGTGTTGCATGAGCACCATAGTGGCCCCTTCACTAGTTTCTAATTGTACCTAGAAAGATGATGCATTTCCTAAGATCTGTTGTGACCATCTACTTTCCCCTCCTCCTGTGTGATTCGATACTTCGCCCCTTGTGCGATCCAAAGAAACAGTGGGTTGAATGGCATCATCGATGACACAGAAGATGATTACATCATCACGACTTTGCCAACTGACCGTCTTAGTGATGGCCCTGAGATGGCTCATCGATGGTCTGTAGTCTTGCGGTGGTGGTGGCTGATCCTGGCCTGTGCTAGGCCCTGCTTCCTGTTGTTGGTTGGGACCTGTGCTTGGAGGTTGGCTAGGTGCTGCAAGTTGAGTTGTAGTTGGTCCAACCATCTGTTCTTCTTCTTGTTTTGGTCCTAGCTCTTCGCCAGTGCTTTTTCTTAAAGCTGGCGCCTTTAGCAATTCAGCATATAAAGTAGTCTGGGCTTTTCGGAGGACATCATTAGTGTATCCCCGAATACTAGCATGTTGGCAAAGCTTTCTAATAAGACAAGGGAAAGGTAGCACCATCTTCCCTATTTTTCGTTCCTCAAACCACCTCAAGATCTCCGTTAAATATAGATGAGGCAGGTTAGTGTTAACCTTTCCCATCAGCACTGCACATCCTCTAGTTACATACATTGATATTCTTTTCAAGCCCTTTTTGGGGAAGAGGTGATATGTTCCAATTTTAAGGTAAATCCTCTCTTCCGTCGTCAACTCACCAAATGTTTTATCTCTGTCATAAGCCCTTTCCAACCAATCCTGTCGCACATCAGGGTTTGAATGGATGGATAACTAAGCAACTTTGGGCCCTGTATTCGGAAGGTTTAACACTTCTGAAATGGCCTGCACAAAGAAATCAACTGTCACACCACAAATATTGACAATGGTTCCTTGCTCCCTATTGTGCCAAAATTGGTACGTCTCTCCTAGGTACTAAGCACCACTTTCAGAGAGGGTAGGCCATAATGGGGATCCTTTGAGGTGATCCCTAACGGCCTCTGGAGTGAACTCTGCAAAAGATTCGAAGTTCAATTCCACAATCACCGTAGTGAATGTGGACTTTTCATGGATGGCCTGAACACAATCTTGGGGCAACGTGAGATGTTGTCCCTGTTCAGGTGCAGTAGTAGCTCCTCCTTTTGCTTGCCCAGACCCTACAGTAGGAGGATTGTCTTGATGAATGCTAAATGATTGTTCCTCCTATTTTGCATGTTGTCCGATAGGACCTTGTCTTCCACCTCTCCGAGATCGTTTGTTTCCACCTTGAGAAGGACCTTCTTGTTGTCCATGTTTTGGGGTCATCTGCAATCACATGAGGTTAAGTGTTAGTAAGGTTATTTTTGAAGTTAAGTTATACCTTACTGCTTTCCTTAACTAATTCATTTTATCTTCATGTGATATTACCTGAAAGATTGTAATAATAAGTCCATGTTACTCAGGTGGTTTCTAATTTTAATTTCCTGGTATTCCTAGGGGTTAAATGATTTTTGAGCACAATTATTCTAAGTGTTATAGCTAATTACCCTAGATGATGTCCTTTGGGCGATGATAAATTCCAAAAAAGTTAGGTGCTTTTCAGTAGGTGTCCCTCCCCCACGACTGAGCTAAACACTTCGGGTTTAAGCAAGTTCAAACGGAATTAAAATCGGAGTACCAGCGAGCAAGATATAGTGAGAAAAGCAAGGGTCGCTTAATCACAAGTTGTAGAGAAAAAATTCAAAAAACCTCCCCGTGTGAATGGAAAAATTGATGCTAAGTGTTGCGGGGGGATCACCTATTTATAGGTTACGGGGACGTGATATCACATACAATACATCGCGTACGCGATATCACATCGGTCACGATATCGTAATCACGACCCTAGTGACATTAGGCACCACAAAAAATACCAAATTTTAAAGGGATTTTCTTGAAATAAACATTGTAACTTAGGACATTAGGCTATTGTTAAGGAGTTCTCGGGTAATTAGATGGTTTTGAAGGCACGAATAATGATGAGTGAGTGTAACTAATCAATAAAACCTTAGGTGGTAAGAAAAAGGTTATGTGATGGTTCATGGGAACGTTGAAATTCAGAGGGGTAATAGTAGGGAAAGAATGTTATGAAAAATAAGTTGAGGGTGGGAAATGGTATGTGTGAGCTATATCATAAGTGAAGATTACAAAAGATTACACAAGTGGATCCTCCCCAGAGCATGTTTCAACCTATAATGCCCTTGTGTAACCACACTTAAAGTGTTCGTGGGCACTAGAAGGGTTAAATATAATCCACACTAACTCCACAAAACACACACATGTAAATATCAC
>MNCI01001744.1:25577-56644 GCA_015680685.1 Gnetum montanum | reverse complement strand
GTATGATCACTTGGCATTTTGTTCAAGGGAGGAGTGATTTTTGTTTTGTGGTACTTTGTTGTTTTTTTTTCGATTGCTGAATCCAGAGAAGCCGCCAACCTTTAGGCATGGATGCATGTGTTTCCAGTGGAACCCCCTAGAATAACATTGGATTTTCGAGTGCCCTTTTGATTACTCTTACTTTCATTTTTCATTAGATCTACAAGGATCTTAGTATAACCATGTTGCATGATAACTCCCACAAACATCACCAAAGAGAATCCGCAATTCCCCTTGATGTTACATCCTAATCATTCCCTCTTGGTTCATCCTTCTTCATTCCGGGTACAATGAACACAAAATTAATTTTAAGTTTTAAAAATATCAAGAATATCACTATACCCTCGAATAGAACCTCTTATTTGTAGATTGGATGTGGATGTAATGGGCTCACTATCCACATAATTGATCACTCAAGACACAATAACATAAAACACACCTCAACCAACAATCCACATGAGTGTTTTATTCATGGACAAGATTACTTATAAAAACATAAAAAGACAAAAAGAAGAAAAGATAAAAAGATAAAACAAGAAATCGAAAAATGAAAAAATGGAAAACAAAAAGTTGTAAAATCAAAGAAAATGAAAAATATTTATTAACCCTACTTGTTATTTAGAATGGGGGATATCCCCCATAACTAAACGATTGAGCATGGCAAGGATTAATAAATGAAGTTTGAGGATCCTTGCATGTTGGAAATATTGGAACTGGTCCATACTTACCCCATCGGGGTTCACACACTTGATTGTAATGGGCATAGTGGGGCAATTTATACGATGTAGTTCCCGAATAATGAGTTGACCCACTATGATATTTGGGACTGTTAGATGGTATGCAAGGACTAGGATGTTGCCTTCCATGATTGTGTTCATTGGGCCGTATGGTTGTTGGAGTGTTAGTTGGTGGCCTTGATGAAGTAACATGAGGTGTTGGATTCGAAGATAAGGGTGCACCACAGTGTTGGACTTGTGCTGAGTCAGAGGATGCAGTGGCCTTGGAATTATGTTGTCCCTTCTTGCGGTCATGTTTAAAGAAGGGATGCTTTTGATGTTGAGGAGGCTTCTCACTGTTGTTGGTAGCAGTAGCACAAGTAGTGTTCGTGGGTTGTTGTAGTGGTGCAGACATATTAGGAACAGTTGGTGGCAATGTAGAAGGAGGGAAAGGATGAGAATGTTGAAAATTAGGAGGAGTGTATGGTACACAAGGCAGTGGTTGTGTTGAGGACATGGGTTGATAGTATTGTGGAGAATAGTACTATGGTGCGATAGAGTATGGTGGCCTAGTTAGATAAACAAGATGTTGAACTTGATAAGTGTTTGGATTCGGATAATATGAAGGGTGTCTCCAGTGTAAGGGTGCTTTCCCCCATGACTGGGATTGTTGCCATTGTGATCGAACACAGTATTTTTGTACGAACTCTAGGTGTAGCGTGTTTCCCCAATGCTCATTTAGATGTAACAAGATTGGGCATTGACCCTTGGGGTGATCGTACAGGCAAATGTTGCATTCATATGTATGATCAGCAGTTGAGCTCTCATTTCCTTCATTCCTCCTTTCTGAATGTCTAATGTTTTGTCTTGCTTCTTAGGTTGCCAAAACTCTATCTCCAATAATATTGACACATTCCCCACACTTTTGATATGTCCAGTCCAACATCTTATTGATCTTTGCCTCGACTTCTTTTAATGATTGTTGTATAGGCAAAGATGGTTCTCTCTCCTTGTGATTGGTTGATTTCTCCTTTTTATGATCATGGACATTTGTTAAGTTGAGATTTTGGTCCCATTGATGTTTTTCAACACTCTTCCATCTAGCCAATTCTCCTTCTTCTTTTGCTACCTGCTTAATAAGCTTTTGGACTTGATGGGTTTGTAGTTCGTATAATTGACCTTGGACATACATCCCTAGGATTTCTCTTGTTACATCACGAAGCCCATTAATAATATGGTACATTAGCCTTTCCTCAGAAAACCCATGGCCTGGACAGTTGTTTAACAGTGCATAATATCTTTCTAAGGCCATGTCCAAGGGTTCATGTTGTGCTTGTTTCCATCCTTGGATTTGTTTCCTCAAGGTTGACACTCCTGCGTAGGTTTGATATTTTTCGTTAAAGACTTCTATCATTGTTGACCAACGTTGTATTGAATTTGGTTTTAACAATCTATACCATACTTTTGCTTGGCCAACGAGTGTCATGGGAAAGAGCTTAAGTTTTTGCCACCCGTTATCAATGTTATTCCATGTGTAGGCATCGTAGAAGGCTTGTAAATGTTGATACGGGTCTAAGTCATAGCCTCCTGAAAAAGTAGGAAAGTTGTTTAAATCGAGCCTAAGTATATGGCTCTCTTTACGATGCCTACGTGAGATTCAAATAGCCTCTTGTATTTGTGTTAAGCTTGTAGTGGCCGGTAGGGGTTCATCGTCATCTTGTAAGTTATGCTTTCGTGCATTGGGATGACGTTGCTTTCATTCATGTTTATAAGAAACCCCCACTTTAGGTTGTATACTCCAATCTTCATTATCATATAGTTCATTGGTTCTCCAATGAACTTCCTCACTACGCGTGGCATTATTGTAATATTGTAGGAGAGGCATTGTTGTGAAGTTGAGTGTGAAATTACGTGTGACTTTTAATAATTATTTCTTTCTAAAAGATATATCGTTAAGTCCTTTACACCAACCTTGCATGATATAACTAATCTAGATAACTAGCACCATCCCCGGCAATGGTGCCAATGATGAGTGGCGAGGTACCCCTATACTCAACCATACGAATATGAGCGTTACACGCATGATTCGGTCGAACTCCGTAGACGAACTAGTTGTGGCATCTAGACAGTTAGCCTTAGGTTGCAGTTCGTTGTCTTCCCACCTGGACTAGTATTATCTTTATCATGTATGGTTTAGTCCAGAGTGAGGTGTATGATGGGTTTCTAATCTACTGCTACTCCTGAAGGCAATGGAAAATAAGATTAACTAAGCTAGGAGGAAAGGGTAAGAGAGAATCTAAACTAGCCTAAGTGGGATGAGCATATATTCCTTGATTATCTATACACATCTTGGACTTCGTGCATGACTACCACTAGGATTACCAAGCGCAAATCCTAGGTACGCTACTGGGTTACCAAGTAGTCACACTTAAATGCTTGTAATCAAGTCGTACTCATTCTGCATTTTAACATGAGATAAGAGTGAGAACAATTAACTAGGAAAGTAGTAAATAACAATTAATTAAATGATTAAACTAAGTGAATGTTGCAATGATGAAGTAATCTCGATCTTTATTGCTAGTCATGTGCATGTCCAAGTACGTCACACTCGAATAAAGGATGCCATACAATTACAATCACCACACTGCGGGCATACACTGGGAAATAATTCTAACTCTAAGACGGAAAAACTGCAAGAGTTTGGGTAAGAAACTAAGAACTAGATGATAGAACAAGGAAAGCCGCCTCTTATTTATAGAACTGGTGGTGGGCTACGATATCGCATCCCATCACACAATATATCACTCCACCCTCTTTGCATCCTTAACAATAGTTGATGGACACTTGCCTATGCTGTTACAGGAATATGGTGACTGTGACTTCCCCAGATATGCCTTTGTCATAACTAAATACAACTACTTAGTCCCATATGGAGGGCCTATACATAAGTGGTGGCGAATAGATGCTTAATCCATGGCTTGGATAGCTACTCGTGATCCTGCACAACCTAACACCCACTATCCCTGATCACTAGAAACTCTACAAGCCTTTGCAAATAGGCTATGAAGAATGCGAAGTGAAAGTGAAACCTTGCATGGACGTTGTGGTAAAGCCTGGTAATATCTACTTATAGCCTAACAGTGAAGGAGGAGGCCCAGTTAAACCTAGTGCCCTCCTCTATGACCTTTCATGTCACCCGCACCTGCTCCACCCCAAGGACCTTTCCTTGAGAGAGTAGCTTATGAAAGGTATGGACATGGAAAAGAGGGTAAGTCTCCAGACCTCAAGCACGTGCACATGCCCAACCATGATGCCTTTATGAGAGCGAGTGATCCCCAGCTACTTTTCAATCTCCTCTCTTTGGTTTGCCTCTCGGTTGGGCTTATCAATTATTGATGAGCCTTCAAAGGGGAGGTCAAATAAGTTGGTGAAGAAGGCATCATTGAGGTCCAAGACTACCCTCACTCCGTGCATGCAAGTAACAAAATAGTGAGCATCACGGCTGAAGGAGTCAATGATGGTCACCATCTTGGCTACTAGTGTGCTTGGGCTAAGGATCAAGAAAAGGTCCATCAACCTAGCATGCATAAGTTGACCAGTTAGAGCCTTTGAGGCCTAATGGCATAGCCACTCCTATGCCCCCTCTACATCATTGTACTTCATAATGAGGGTGGCCTCATTACGGCTAGTGGTGACCATTGTTACCTATCTTGAAGCAACAACAACTGTAACATAGGCAAACATAATGTTAGCATCATGTGATCAACAGGTGCATGAGAATAAGCAATAAAATTCAAGCCAATATAATGAATACTCACATGGAACAAATGGCATGCATGATGTAGGTGGTGGCATAACAAGCTCTCCGAAGATAGGCTCACCATTAGCCCATCCCTCATCAAGGCAATTGTAGGTTCGACACTACTCAAATGCCTTTGGGTACCAGGTGGGGTAGTTCTCTAAGTCCTCTTCCACTTATTCAATAATTGCCTCCTGAAAGCTTAGACTAGAGGAAAATACCTCTAGCCCAATATTAGTCAAAGAGAGAGCCCCTGTCTGATCATAAAATCCCTCATCATCAACTTTAAACCTAGCATTAGACTTTTGTAGTCAGCAGTTAGTAAATTTAGCATGGCCAATGACAATGAGACAAAAAAAAAGCAAACACACTTATCCTCTAGCATAATATATAGTCCCAGGTGGGTTCTGGAAGGCCATATGTACATGCATGGAAATGAAAAGGTTGTTGCTCTTATTATAACAAAAGAACTTTGGCATGCTCCAGATCCTAGCTAAGGGACGAATGCTCTTAGGACCTAGTTTCAGGCCACCTACTCGATCACCACCAATCATGGGCTCATCGAACATGAATCTTAGTATGTCCCAATTTGCCCTGGCCAACAATGTGTCGATGATGGTGCTTGCAGCCTCCACTACCAAATGTGACCACATGATCACACTGCTAAAGCAAGTAAGCTAAGAATTTGGATGCCCTTGGCCAAAACCACATTGCTTGATGGTATAACTTCATGTTGGGTGCAAGTGTTTTGGGCACAGACTCGCTAATGCAGGATACGATGCCGATGAGCTCCATGACCACTAAGACAGGCTTCAGTAGCACCCTGCAACTACAAGAAAACAAATGAATGTAGCATTAGCACACAACAAATTACATTTTGGCATAAAATATTAGGTTACACTTATCAAAAATTAGCAAATTTAGCTCAAAATGGCATGACTTAGAAATATATCCTTAGGGTCCCCCATGGGGCCCTACAAGCATAGGACATCAATACATATTTGATGTGCCAAGTGCTCATTGGGGTACAACATTTACATAGCATTAACATTTTACTTCACATTTGCATCATTTGCACCAACACCGTTTGCATGTTCTAGCATCCATACGTTAAATTTGCAAAACTACCATTTTCTAGCATAGTTTTCGTGCATTTAGCATTTTTTTTCTCATGAGGCTTTCTTACCATTGGCATTTTTGCACTTGGTATCTTGCGCATTTGACATTCTAGTTTTACATTTGGCAATTTTTTCAAATTTTCACAAAATTTTTCTAACTCTGGGCAGTGTAGCATGAGATTCAAAAAAATTCTAACTATCTGTGATGCTCGCCAGGGAGTGTAGCCCTAAAAAAAGTGAAAAATCAACAAAAAATTATAACTATTGGGAGTGTAGCATCCCACCACATCCAACAACTAACCAATTTTAACAAGTGTTGGCTACCCTCCCCAGGAAGCGTAGCTGCCAGCACTTGAGCTTCCATCACCATGTCTCTTGCACCACCCTACCCAGTGCCATTACACACCAATGACATGTGCTGGGGTACTCGCCATGGTCATGACCGTGGTGATGTCCCTAGCCCCATTTACCCCCTCTTCATAGCCATCACCCCTGTGGCTACGCTGTTGCCCCTTTCCTTGTCCCCATGGCTTTCTCCCCACGTGTCTCTATGATGCCTAACCCTCCCTTTGCCCTTGCCCTACATTGCCCCCACATCATAAAATAAGTGATGGCAGAACCCTATGCCCTGGCCATGCCTATTTTTAGCCATAATGGCTTAATTTTGACCCTAATCCTTCATTTGCAAAACCTCACTACCAAAGCACAAAGCCGCAACACCCTCACCCATGTCTCAACAAACCAAGAAAAAAAAAGAAAAAAAGAGAAAAAGGGAAACATGGGGGTTCCATGACCCACCAAACCTTGGCCATACAAGCCCTAGTTGAGGTCATTTTTGCCCCATTCTGTGTCCTCCACGTGGCGTGACTCCCAATGAAGGAAATCCTTGTCCACTACCAGAACATCATTTTTTTCCTCTTCCTTGCCCCACACATTACATCCCTCAAGGATAAACATACTACATCCCTCATAGCCCACATGTTGTCCCATTTGCTATAGATAACTAAAATAAAATAGTAACACATTAATGCAAACCCATAACCCATGCATGCATCTTGACCCCCTTGGTTGTGGCCACCAAGGCAGCTAGGGTTGTGATAGTCCTTGCTAAGGCAAGTTGCCCTATGACTCAAACCTTGGCACTAAGCAAGAGAAGCTAAATTGCAAAGAGACAAATGGTGTAAAAAAAAGGCAAGCATAGTAAGCATACCTAGCAGTTAGTGATGCTCTACTCTCCTCCACTTGCACCTACGGCAATTGTTCTTGGGCTTGCCTTCCCTCTTCCACATTGGCGAGTCCAGGGTGTTGATGATCATTTCAGTGCATCATCTTAGTGTTATGCTTTGGTCACTGCACTCCAATTGTTATGCTATGGCTATCACTCTTACTTCAAACTACACTACACTCTATAACTCCTTGTTCACACTTTGGAAAATGATAGTTTACCCTTAGTGAATCATGCATATATATCCTTCCAGGGTAATTAAATGCATCACCTACCGCATTGATGCTTCCACACTTAGGTAAATTTTCCTTAAGTCTCTTGTGGAGCATAACAAGAGGGGGTGAGTGTAGCAAGGGGTGAGCATAGTAGCTAGAGTTAGAAAAATTTCTAAATTTTTTCTAACAATTCCAAACTTAGAAAATTTGTAAGATTTTTCTAGTTGCCCAATGAATCCCTACCCCAATTCCACATCCTAGACACTCTTTAACTAGCTTGAACTAATGCACCTTACACAAATCACAATATGCTAAGACCTTAAATTGGCAAATCACAGTATGCTAAGGCCTTAAATTAGCAAATCACCATCTGCTAAGACCTTAAACTGGCAATCCATGGCTTGTTAAGGCTCGAAACCAACTTGCACACTTGCTTTTCTAATGTCCACTTTTGCATGTTTAGGCAATTACTAATTGCATTGCTTTCCTCATGTTATGCACTTCAACTCAATTAAGATAGGTGTGGCTTAATGTGTTTTTTGGTTGTCTTGCAGGATATGTCGCAAGATTACAACACGAGTGCATACAAGCATCTTCATTCACCTCTAGTTCTCACCAAACCTCACAGTGACCTCATCCGATGCATCAATGCCCAATGCCTAAACCTTGAGCCCACATCCCATGATGACTACGTAACATCGATAGAAGCACACTAGATTAGCTCAACCATCTAGTTAGGGCTCTCAATCTAGAGGCAGGTGATGTCACTAAGGATCCCCTTGTCAAAGTCCCTATAGCAACACTCAGTGGCAAGGTGAAGATATTGAAACTTAGTTTCTTGTTAGAGCCTCAACATGCCTAAAGCATCGTAAAAACACTCAATGACAACATCAAGACATTTGCATGGTCCTACAAGGACATGCCAGGCCTAGATCCTTTCATAGTGTAGCACAATATCATCCTCGATCCTTGCATAAAACTAGTTAAATAGAAAGCCTATAAGGTTAGGCTTAAGATGGCATTGCTAGTCCACGATGAAATCACCAAGCTCTACAAGGTTGGTTTCATCCAAGCTATTGACTATGTAGACTGGGTCTCCAACATCATGGTTGTACCTTAGAAAAATGGAAGCATACACATTTTCATAGACTTTTGGGACCTAAACAAGGTGACCATCAAAGATGATTTTCCATTGCCTAGCATCGATCAATTGGCTGATACCGCGGCTAGTCATGCCTTGCTGTCCTTCATGGATAGGTTCTTTGGATATAACTAGATTTGGATCAATGTAGAGCACCAACTCAGTACAACCTTCATGACCCCCTAGGGTACATTTTTCTATACAATGGTGCCTTTTGGACTAAATAATGCAAGAGCAACCTACCAACGTGCTCTAACGTACATCTTTAGTGACTACTTGTTAGACTTTCTTAATGACTATGTTGATGACATAGTAGTTAAGTCGAAAATGACACATGATCACACAAATGACTTAGATTGTGCACTCAAACATTGCCTTAGACAAGACCTTAGGCTAAATCCTAAGAAGTGTGTCTTTTGTGTTAAGATGAGCTGCATGCTAAGTTTTGTGGTATTTGAAATAGGCATACGTGTAGACCCTAATAAGGTTAAGGCCATCGTCAAACCTTAAGGAGCTACGTGGGTTACAAGGCAGATTGTAATTCATACGTTGATTTATTGCATGATTGATTGATAAGCTGTAGCCAATGTAACATTTTCTCAAAAAGGGAGTCCACTTCAAGTGGATAGCTCAATGCTAGGAGGCATTTGACAACCTCAAACAGGAGATAGCTCAACTTCCAACAGTATACCTTCCATAAGGAGATAAACCTTTTTACATCTACCTTGCAACTTTTGACACATCCATTACTTCTTTGGTCTATCAAAAGTGAGACAAGGCTTAGAGGTCCTTGTATACTACCTAAGCCATGCGTTAGTGGCTCATGAAGCAAAATACAATGATGTGTAAAAGAACTACCTCACCTTAGTCTTGGCACTTAAGAAGTGGAGGCATTATCTCTTCTATAGCCAAGTAAACATCATCTGCAAAAGTAATGTACTCGAAGAAATCACAAAAAACACCTACAAAAGTAGTCGAATCACATGATAACAAGTAATAACCATAGATTTTGACTTACATTACATAGCGCAAGCATCAACTAAAGGTTAAGCAATAGCCATACAACTTATGGCTTCACCAGTAAACGATCAAGCAACCATAGATCTGGAATTCCTGGATGAGCATATAAGCCAAGTGCCTACCAACTTTAAGGTAATTTTACACTTGAATGCCTTTTCAACCCCTCAAGGGGGTAGTGGCACTACTGTAATCACGTTTCCCTTTGAGGAGATCCAACCCTTTGCTTATCACTTTACATTTCCTTGCACTAACAATGTAGTGGAGTTCGAAGGTTTCCTTAGAGGTCTTATAGTAGCTTGTGACCTAGGAATCTAAAACCTAGTGATCTGAGGTGATTCATAATTAGTCATCAACCAAGTTATAGAGGTTTATGCTTATAAAGCACAACACTTACAACCTTATTATGACTTGACAAGGCATTTGCTTTGATGGTTTACAATTGTAGATATCCAACACATCCCTTGCAATGAGAATGCCATTGCCAACGCATTAGCCACATTAGCCATAAGTATGGCATCCAACATGTTTCATGCCTTGCGCACTTGAGTAATAGATTACATCGAACCTATCATGCAAGTAACCGACATTGCATCTATAGCCACAACAAGCACAGCACATACAGGAGAGTGGTATGATGACATGAAGTCATGCCTTTAATAGGGTGAGCCTCTACAACATCTAACCATTGCCTAGAAGGATGTAGTGTGGAAATGGTCGTGGTAATATGTCATTGTGGGTGATGGCACACAATGTCGTAGATCCTATGATGGCATACTGTTGACCTATGTTAGCGATGGCGAAGCGCAAACGATCATTGACCAGGTCCATGAGAGACTGTGCAGAGGTCACATAGCACCTAGGCAATGGCATCAAAAATTAGATGCTTAGGCTACTATTGGCCTTACATAGAGAGTGATTTCATTTCCAAGGTCAAGACATGTGATGTGTATCAATGGCATGACAACTTAATGCATGTGCCATCGATTGAACTACACACCAGACCAATCATGTGGTCATTCCAACATTAGGGTTTGGATATCATAGGGCCCATCATGCCTAAGTCCTTCACAGGACATAGCTTCATCATAACCACAACTGAATATTTTACCAAGTGGGTTGAAGCCATTCCCTTTAGGAGGAATACATCACATCAGGTTTGAAAATTCATCCTTGATAATATAGTGACCCGATTTGGTCTACCCATGACCATTGTCACGGATAATGGGCCACAGTTTAGTAGTGTAGAAACCAAAGCCTTCTACGAATACCTTGGTATCAAGCATTCCTTCTCATTTCCATACTACTCATAGGCAAATGGCCAAGTAGAGGCCACAAACAAGGTCATCATTAACCTTTTGAAGAAGATGCTTAGCAACAACAAATGATGATGGCATGAGTAGCTGGTCTATGCACTATGGGCCTACCACACAACATGCAAAATAGCAATAGGTAAGACATCATATAGCCTTGTGTATGGGTTTGAAGCAATTTTACCTCTTAAATTGCAGGTTCCATTGCTTCGTGTAATCCTCTTGAGCTTCATTGATGAGGCCGAAAAAAATGAGTTGAGAGCCATCGACCTTAGCTCTATAGAGGAGGAGTGGATGCAAATGCTTAATCGCATCAAATGTACCAAGAGAAGCAATAGCAAAATCACTATCACAATTAGCACTAGTGCCATATCAAAGACGGGGACCTAGTCCTTAATGCTATTCGTGAACCTGCAAACAAATTCTCAGCTAACTAGGAAGGGCCTTTCTTTGTCACCAAGACCTATGATAACGAAGCATTCAAGATTGTTGATCTAAACAGCCATGATTTTTCCAATCCGACCAACCATTCATACCTAAAGCCATATTACACCTAACACGCAATGCCCATCAATGATGAAGAAAGGTGAGCAAGAGTCCACTATGACTATATATTAACACAGATAGTTTGCTATGATTATAAACTAGCACAGATAGTTCTCTATGACTATAAACTGGCACAGAGCATCTACTATGACTATAAACTAGAACAGAGCATCCACTATGATGTTAAGCTAGCATAACTCATCCTTAGGCTATGACATTAAACTAGCATCCACAACATAGTTTGCTATAACTATAAATTGGGACAAAGCATCTGCTATGATATTAAATTGGCACAGCTCATCTCTAGGCTACAACGTTAAAGTGGCATCCACAGCATAGTCTGCTATGACTATAAACTGGCACAACTTGTACTTATGCAATGACGTTAAACTGGCACAACATCCATTGTTTGCTATGATGTTAAATTAGCACACCATGGTCTACTAAGACCTTAAACTAGCACATCATGGTATACCAAGACCTTAAATTGGGTTCATAGTTTAGCACGCATAGCTTGACACATACAGTTCTACAGATAAGTAAGCATGAATACTTCCAATCCTCCATCATCCACCCACATCTCATGGGCTAGATGGGGCAAGGTGTTGTAGTTTCAGAATGGAGTTCACATCATCCTGAAACATTTACAGCATCATTACCGTTGACATTTTTTTGATCATTTGGAAATGCCTTCAATCATTTTGCTGACCTTCTGAAGCTATCGCCACCATTGCCAGTAGTACCATTCCCAGGTTATGCTGATAGTATCATTAGCCTTGGTTGTTTCATTAGTGGTTAGGGCTCTCACCGTTAACACCAGCCATTGGAGTCCTAGCAATACTATGGCCCAGCCATTACACTACCATCCTCCAACCCTCACCATTGCCTAGGCTTGGAAGTGCATCCAGTAGTGTGGCTCCCCACTATCCTGTTGGATTTTTAAGCTCCTATCCTTGGTGTGGAGTCTTGAGCACTTGCATTACCATTTCCCTTGGCCACCTCACTGGCCTCCCTTAGGTGCTCACTTTTGGTATGGCTGTTGGAGCTTTTGTAGCTTTCTGGTTCTGGCATTTGCACTAGCCTTCCTACTTTGGCACTGTAAGCTCTTGGAATTGGTCTAGCACTAGCGACACTTGTAGTGCCCTCGTAACCAGTAGTTTGCTTTTATTTCTCATGTTGTGTGGTTGTTTTCTTGTTTCTTCTATGTTGTGTTTGTAGGATGGATCCTTGAAGGCTATCATTCAAAGACACATTTTATTGTAGCGGCAATGCACCACATTACTTTGACGTGCTTGGTTAGACTCACCAAGCCAATCAAGAGTGCATACCCCTATTATCCTGCTATAGCCTACTCGCATTTACCTTCTTCACCTTGCCTTTCCTTGCCTTCCCTACAAGCTTTTTCAATGCATATGACACCCTTCTTTTAGTTGATTACAAAACCCATGACAAATGTAATGCAACTTGTCGCATGGAAAGCCTCTGTGGGCTAGTCAATGCCCAAGTGGATGTAACGTAACTCATCCCAGGGGGTAAACACCTTTTCTACAAGCATGACGTAGTTGCCTCTAAGAAAAGCCCATTAAGTGGCACACAGTCCACTCAGTGATAAGCATCTTGCAGTTAGAATTTTTCCAAAAAAAAAACAAAAAACACAGGGATAAAACATACCCCCAAGCAAAATCTAGCAAAGCTGCAACTTTGCAATTGGTCCAACCCTAAATTCGCAATGGCCTTCTCATAAGCATAGTAATGAGAGGCCAACATGTCAAGTGTAAGCCAGTCCGATGTTATGGGTGAAGGCTCTCTCACAAGCACTCCAACGAGAGGCCATCGTTTCGGTGATAAGCCACCTTGGTACCGTGATCATAGTTAGTTGTGCTAACTCCACATCATGTAGCATGATACATCGTTTGCATCTCATTCATCCCTTACTATCCCTAGAGTGGTTACTCTAGTAGTTATTCTAATTATTAGAGCGGTTACTCTAGCGGTTACTTTAGCAGTTATTCTAATTATTAGAGTGGTTACTCTAGCGGTTACTTTAGTAGTTATTCTAATTATTAGAATGGTTACTCTAACGGTTACTTTAGTAGTTATTCTAATTATTAGAGCGGTTACTTTAATTATTAGAGTAGTTGCTTCCAAGTCTATAAATACAATGCCGAGGTGCACAATTGAAAAGAAGTCTTTTTAGCAGTCAAGTAGTGAAACTCTTGGAGTCTGTTTGAAAGTTAGAGTATTTTCCAAGTGCCCGCAGCATGAGGTCTAAGTGTGGATAGATCTTCATTCAAGCATTATGTACTTGAGCACACCTTGTGTACGGTAATAAAGACGAGCTCTTTGATTCATCCTTATAGGACTTGAGATTTATTTTCTTACGCATTTCTTTTATTTTATTTTCTTATGCATTTATTTTATTTTATTTTATGCATTTTACATTTATGTTATTAACACAACAATTCATTTTAATCAATTAAGCAAATCGTTAAATTACATAAGCACAACCACTTCAAGCATGTGTGTAATGCTTAGTAACCCAGTAACGATTAGAGTTTGGTAATCCCAGTAATGTTGCACTAGTTTAGGATGTGTTCGACAAGTGGGAATAGATGCTGGTGTTAGGATTAGTTAGAACTTAGTTAATTAGTAGTTAAGTTAAATTAGTCACTTAGTTACCTCTCTCCTTTCCTATTAGTGTAGGACATAAAAACATAAAAGCTATAAAAATCATATGCCTCAAGCTTACTTAACCATACAATCATGACATACAGGTAAGCTTGGAAAGACAATGATCAACCAACCCATCCTTGTTCCACAAGGGCACATAAGCACTTAGTCCTTGGAATTTGACCGGATCATGCGTGAAACGCTTGTATTCATATGGTTAAGCATAGGGGTACCTCGCTGCTCATCAGTATGGTTAAGCATAGGGGTATCTACTACTCATCATTGGCATCGTTGCTAGGGGCTCTTTCTGTTTGAAATGTGTGCTATTTAGGCATAGTGAAAATCATTAACATTGTTGGATGAACTGTAAGGTCAAACTCAATTTTAAAATAAATATAATAATTTAAGCATACTGATATCTTATTTTAATTGCAAAATGTCTTTCTCACACAAGTGCGATGATACTAAACTATTAGTGCCTTAAGAATGCAAGGTGACATATACTCATTTAGATGAGTATGTTCCTGACTTCACCTTCATCCTACATTAGGATGAACAACTACGGTGGCAAGATATGGAGGGAAAAATTGTAATGCATCCTAATCGATCTATGCCTAGGATGTTGCTTTAAACTCTTAGGAGGTTGGGCATCTAAGATCTTTAAGAAGAGTATCTTGTGCATGACCATGACTATTAAGACTATCGTCCCACTGAAACACAAAGTAGGAGAGATTGATAGCAAGAGAAGCACCATGAGGATTTGAGGGGAAAATAGTTCACCAATCCCTTATTCCTACTTAACCAAAATGACAATGAGGATCCTCTCTCTAGGGATTCTCAACATGAAGATTCTCCACCCCTTAACATTGATGATGGGGGCTTGAACTTGAATTTGTAGTCCACTATCAACAATCTAGGTTTAGGCAAAAGTTAGAGTCAAAGCAGGGGCTCAAGCAAGCATTAGGTTGATAAGAAAGTTGATGAATGTGGCTATGATGAGTGTAGAGGAGGTGAAAAATACCATGGTGGTGGTAGTCCACTTCCCTCTTTGTCCTCTTTGTGTGCATCTTCTTCTTCCTCTTCTAGTTCTGACAGGCACCATAGAAAGGACAATCGTGATGAAGGTAAACAGCATGATAATAATGATTACTAGGCCCACCATGAACGAAGGGGTAGCAGAGGACATCATAGGCATCATCGAAATAATGATGATGATGAGGCTTTACTGGCAACTCAAAGCATGCTAAATATTGCAGAGGTAATAAAGGTTCCAACCATACATGTGAAAGAGAGTTGGATCAAGTGACTTGACATGAACAATATCCCCATATTTGATAGGGGATATAACTTTGATCCACAAACACATCTTCAAGACATTCACGATGCTTGTGCCTAAAAAAATATTTAAAATGATTAATAGAAATTAAAGCTATTTCTTAGGACACTCATCAAGGAAGTAAAAAGCTAGTATTAGTCCTTAGAGTCAGAATCTATCCACAAGTGGAGTACAATGTAGAGGTGTTCAATGATAAATATCAAACATACTCCCGAGTGTCTAATCTAAGAAGGTAGATCCAATGATGGAAGCAAAGAACAAATGAACACTTTGACATTGCCATGTATAGATATTATTCTCTCATATACTGATGCCCTAGCCATGGTTATTCTTAGAGGGAAAAAACTTTGCCACATAATAGATGGACTCAAATCGGAAATGAGAGGAACTCTTGGGGTTTATGTCCAAGGAAGACTATCAGAACTTAGAGCTTATCAAATCCAAAGGTTGATAGAGTGGGTAGCAAAAGAAGAAGAAGATAAGAGAAAATGGAAAAGTGTTGAGGAGTATAACCAAGATCTTTCCATTAGAAAAAGGGAGGTCTGATTTTGTGACAATGAGGAGGAGGCACCACTTGATCAGATGGTGCAACGGAAAACCTTGCCAATTCAAAAATCTATTTTTGATATATTGGACAAGGTTGATAAATTATGGGACTCTTTGGACAAAAAATTCCAAATTGCTATGAAAATTTTAGAAGAATCCAAAGAACAGAGTAGTGGTTGTGATCGCAGGAGAAGAAAAGAAGGTAAATGTGCCTACTAAAGGGGTTAGGGAAAAGCTACTATAGTACAAGAGGTTGTGAAGTCAAAATTAGATGACGATGGTGCATCTACCAATACAAACATCCTAAAGGATGGTTCCCTATCATGTCACACTAGCAGGAGTCTGGGGTGTAAGTGTTAATCCTAGACTGGTGAGAAGGTAAGTACCTAAAAGATTACCTTATCCTCAAGATAATCTAAGGCAGTTCCACCAACAAAAATAAGTTTATTATCCAAGTGAAGCTCCATCATAACCATATGAGTAATACCAATAGTGGTAGCACCCATAGTCATGGGGGATCCCACCACCAAGGCAGCAGTACCCTTACAGGTAGCTAAATCCATAGGGGTACTATGTTTAACAACTAATGTCTTCATGTGACTCTTCTAGTCATGTTTCTTTTTAGCATTACTACTACCCTCTGAAGTATCATAGAACTCATTCTCCATCTACTAGAGGGGAAACCCCATATCCCTATCACCCTTCTCATTCTTCAACAAATACTCCTCCACCCTCAACCCAATTATCACCTTCTCCATCCATGCAGGGTGAGCTTCCAACACATCAACAAAAACGTTGTTAACTTACAGTTGGCTCCTTAGCTGAGTGATTCAGTACTAATATCCCATAAAATATTGTTCTTTCAAACCAATAGCCATACTAAACCCTCACCTACTTATACGACTAGTCGCCCTCAATCTCCTTCATCCTCTGCATTCATTCTTTTCAAGCGCCCTTCAAACCAAACACCTCCAAAGATCTACATAGTTATCTTAATCCATGGTGTATCTAATTAGATCAAGGCTGGTAAGCTTTCTAGGAAAAGAGCTGATCCTGCAAAATCCTCTTGTCTATTTGTAGATTGCTTGAAATGAGTCATGGAAAGCTCTTCTTGGCTTAGGTTCTGCAATTAATATGATTTCTCATGTACTATGCCTAAAACCTACCTCCTCTCGAGAACAACAACATCTATTTAGAACTAGTAGATCAATCCATCATTGTTCCATTTGGACTAGTAGAAGATATTGTGACCACTATTTGTGGGTGGTCTTATCTTGTCGATTTCTTAGTAATCAAGGTTTACAATTACAAGGGGGACTTCCTAATCATTATGGGAAGGGCTTGGTTGAGCATTGTTTATGTAAAAATGGACATCAAAGATCTTTCTCTAGAAATTTTCAAGGAAAATGCATTTAGGAAGATTGAGAAGAAACCAATTTCATGTCATGAATAGTAATATAGGGTGCAATTGCATGTAGAAACTTTGGTCCATGAAAAGAGCATCCATTTCTACATGTAGGAAATGTGCAAATGAGGCAAATATTCAAAGGTACCTATATGCAGTAACCAAAAAATAGGAGGGTACTTAGTGGTTGACAGTTAATCCTAGACATAGGATACTTTGCATGGGACCTGCTGAGAGCCTGACATGTGTCTATATTGAAGTCATGGATGAACTAGAGCAAGTTCATCACCAACTCTCTGATGATGCAAATGATGATATAAATTGGGGAGAGTTGGAAATCCCTAAAAATTTTAAACAAGAGCCCTTAGAGTTGAAAACTCTACATACTAGCATAGAGTATGCATTTTTAAAAAATGACAAGCTAGTAATCATTAATTCCAATCCTACTTCTAAAAAAAATAGATGTTGTTGAGGGTGGTTAAAAAATGGCCAATAGCCTTTACTTAGTTATATCCCAAACTCACAGGTATTGATCCTAGGATATGCCATCATTATATCTACATTGATTTAGTCATGAAGCCAAAGAGATAGCCGCAATAGTGATTAAACCCCAAATTAAAATAGATCATCAAAGAGGAAATCAAACAACACCTTAAGGTAGGGTTTATCTATTCCATTGCAGATAATGAGTGGGTTAGCCCACTTGTGATTGTTCTAAAGAAAGGTGCCAAGTGGTGGGTCTGCATCGACTTCTGGCTATTGAATATGGAAACATTCAAAAATCACTTTCAATTACCATTTGTGGATCAAGTGTTGAACACTATATTTACGCATTACTATTACAGCTTTCTGGATGGTTATAGTGGCTATAACTAAATCTAGAACACACTAGAGGATTAGGCCAAAGCAACATTCATGAGTCCCTAGGGGACTTTCACATATCAAAAGATACTTTTTGGTTTGTGTAATGCTCCTACAACATTCCGAAGCTTGGTTCTGAGCATTTTTCAATAACAAATTGGTTGTGGTGTGAAAGTATTCATGGATGACTTCTCCACCTATGGTGCCACATATGAGCAAGCCTTAAACTACCTTGAGCAAGTGCTTAAGAGGTGTGTGGAGATGAATCTTCAACTCAATTGGTTGAAGAGCCATCTAATGGTCTAGGAGGGCATTGTAATAGGGCACAAAATTTCTCAAGCAAGGATTGAGATGGACCCTAAAAAGATAAGGGTCATTCAATGAATAACTGATCGACTGAAAATCATTAAAGATGTCTAGTCATTCCTTAGACACACTAGCTACTACTAGAGTTTTATATAAAATTTCTCTAACATTGCAAAATCATTAGTAGAGCTTACAAATAAAGATGCTCCATTCATCTAGACCAAGGAATGCAAAAATGCATTCCAGAGCCTCAAGCAGAAGCTCATAGAGGTTTGCTCCACCTTTCTTATTCCTTATCTTTCTCCACCCTTTCACTACCTAGAGGTTTGCTCTTAGTCATGGGGGCTCAGGCACAAATTTTTTTTTAATTTTCCTAACCCCTACACCTTAGGTAGTCATTGGTGTTAAAAATCCAAAATCAGTATCTACCATAACCACAACTTAGCTAGACTTCACATCGAGGCAAGGTATCAACTACATTGTGATTTATCTATCCTCACTCATTTGTGACTATGTTGTGTGTGCAGATGGCGATCATATAACAATGGACTGGGCCTAGAGGATGCACTCAGGATGGATTGAAATGGGAACATTTACGAAAGGAGAAAGATTGGTGGTGTGGCTATGGATGAACAACGACAGGCGTAGAAATACATCTCATTTTCTTCTCTCTCTCCTTCTTCTCTTCCAGTTGCCAAATAAGGTTGGATGTCATTTATGTACAGTGTTCACTTTTGTGGTCATGAACACCAATGCTGTCATGTATTGTATTGTTGATCTGTTCACTGGGCATGATGAGTTAGTCATTCCATTCCACTATCAATAGTCATTCAGTCAATAATCCCATACCTTCCCAATATTTTGTAAGGAACTCGAGGAAAAATTTTCATTCAGTCATGGGGGTATGATGAATCGTGATATTACGTAGTGATATCGCGTCTGTGATATTGGATCGACCATGCGATATTGGATACCCGATATCACGACCTATCTCCTTATCTATAAATAAGAGGTAGCACCCTTGGTTTCCATAGTTAAGAATTAGTCCCTTAGCCAAACTCTTTGCCATTTTCTCCCTCCAAAGTTAGAATTATTTCTGCGTGGCCACAGTAGGAGTCATAGAGTGAACGGATCTTTATTTGAGCATTGTGTACCTGAGCACACTTTGTGTATGGCAATAAAGATGAACTTTATGATAAACCTTGTAGCATATAGAATAGATTAATTAGTGTTAATTATTATTTAATTCTTTCATAGTTAGTTAATGATTTCTCTCACCCTCCAACTCTCTTAGTTAAATACACTTAGTACAACTGCTTCGAGCATGCGTGTGACACTTAGTAACCCAATAACGATTAATGTTTGGTAATCCTAGCAGCGTTGCATTGGTTCAAAATGTGTATGGCAAGTGGGAACGGATACCAATGTTAGGAGTACTTAGAACTTAGTTAATGAATAGTTAAATTAGATTAGTTACTTAGTTATCTCTCTCTTTCCTCCTTATTAGCACAAGATATAAAACACATAAAAAACCATAAAAATCATATACCTCAAGCTTACTTAACCATACAACTGTGACATACAAGTAAGTTTGGGAAGACAACGATTAATCAACCCATTAATGTTCCACGAAGGTGCATAGGCACTTAGTCCTTGGAATTCGACCAGATCATGCGTGAAACGCTCCTATTCGTAGGGTTGAGCGTAGGGGTACCTCACCGCTCATCAAGCACCAAGATTGAAATGGCCACATGAAGGAGAACCATCACAACCAAGGGAAAAATAACCCAAAGATAGAAAGGAACAACAGGAACAAGCCTAGGATTAGGTAGCAAAAACTCATGCAACAGGACCTCTTTGGGAGGAGCCCAAAGTGGAATATGTTTGACAAATTCCTGAAGAAGAGGCTATGAGCAATCTCAAAAAAGGAGAGGCACTAAGGCCCATATCAATACTTAAGGTCATATTGACACAAGCATGCCTTGATACAATCAAGCCTTGTGATGTCCAATGCTTAGTTCTCCAAGAACTAAACTCTAGGTCATTCTTAGAAAATTCTTCACTAGAAGTCAAGACATAGTTGCAAAACTCTCCCATGTGGCCAATCATCACTTCCAGTGCGGAGTGGTACATGGGAGAGACATATCTTTTCTAGAACAACCAAAAGGCAAGAGCCACTATGAGAATCAAGGACATTCCGGTGTCCTACTGAGTAAAAGCTATTGCATAGGCTCTTGGTCTACCTAATTCTAGAATCCATCTAGTAGAGATCTCCATGCATGCAGACCCAGAGGCAAAAAGGAAGTGGAACTAGTGGTGTTATGAGTTTGACTATAAGGAATTTGGCGTGCTCATAGTAGCAGAGCACATATACTTCAAGATAATAGCTTATCACCTTAATCTAACAGTGAGGCCCAACAAGCTGACCGGTTTCTCCGCCCAACCATGTACTGCTTCAAGCGAGAGATTCCCTATAAACCTTCCACATTTAATATATCTAGAGATGAAAAAGAGCTTCAAGGAAAATTAATGTGGGAGGAAAACCCTGCCTTTTTCATGCCTTATCAGAAAACTCTATAAAAAGGGTAGGAATAGTCTACTATGCAATGATAGAATTAGGCATCCTACCTTTGCCTCCTGGTATGAGATGATGAAAGATAGGATCCTTGCTATGTCTAAAGAAGAGAAGTAGCAATTGCCACCTCCACCACCCACTTAGGAAACAATGCCAAAGACCCATGTAACCATTGAGCGCCTGCATGAAGTTTGAGAGTAGCTCTTATGTGAGTGGGAGCAGCGAGTAGGAATAAGTGGTGGGGATCCATTTATGTACTATCCTACAATAAGTCAGCTTAGTGAAGTTGCTCGAACAATCAAATAGATGGAGAGAGGTGGACTAATATTCTCAGCCCAAAGAACTCAATTGCCTACAAGGTTGAATCCTAGTGCCCGAGAGGTAATGGTGTCTCTCTCACAACAACAACAATTCCTAAAAATATTTGGGAAGGTCACTACCTTTTTGGTGTGCTTGGAGGAGGTTAAGGGGGCAATTGTCTTGGTGATGCAACACTAAGGGGAGGAGACAACAATCGAAATGGTTACTGATTAGATTGTTGAAGTACTTAATGCACCTACGACATCTATATAAGATGTTTCTACATTGAAAGATGTGTAGACATTTGCAGGGATTATTAGCAGCTGATTGAGTGCAGCCCAATAGTAGAAGTTGTTGGACCAACTAGTGGAAACTAGGTAATGGATTCTAGATATCTTTGATTTTTTGGATAACATCACCACAACCCAGTCAAAGTTGCTTGAAGCAAAGGGAGAATGCATCATTTTGGATGGAAAAATCAAAATGACTAAAGCACAGAACCAATGCTTGATTGTAGAGGTTGTCAAATTAAGAGCCTGCCTTGCTGATCCCATGCTCCTTAACCCTACACTAATAAGAGATGAAGCTTTTCAATAGCTTTAAGATAGACTTAAATAAGTTAAGGTGGGGATGGTGATGGATGTCTTTGACTAGTCCATGGTTAAGGCCAAGACATATTTAGTGTAAAAGGATTTGGTTTAGACGCACCTAGAGAATGAGATGTTAACCATCGAGAATCATTGTCTACAAAATGTTGATGTGTAAAAATAGTAGATGCAAGAATTCATCCATCAACAGCAAGAGTAGCTAGCTAAGGTAAATACTGAATTAAGGAGATTGATGGTAGAAAATAGAAATATTTTTATGGAGGAAGTTCACACCTTACATCAAAATTCTACAATTGAGATTACTACCTGGAAGAATGAAGCTTTCAAATTTTAAAGAGTTAAGAATCACTATAGAGATTAGGTTGGCCTAGAAAAAGAACTTAATGAAAAACACATCCAGATGGCTATGGTAAAAGTAAATAAGATCCTCCAGCAACTCCAGTAGGGAAAAGAGGTGTGACAACCTATCATTGAAGGGATAGATCCCTACAACAAAGTAGAGATCTACATGAAGGAGTTGTAGATTAAAGAAATGACAGAATACATGGAGCTCGCCAATCTCGAATATGGAAACCTGGTAATGCTGACTACTAGATGACCATGATCAAGGTTAGAGAAGTAGGTGGCCAGCTTGTATTTGCTATATGAGTTAGAGTTTAAGCACCATAAGAAAACCAAGCAAAAGCTTGAGACTACAAACGTTAAACTCGAAGTTCTTAGGGAAGGTTCATTGATCAATGACCAACTGTTGTGAACCTAGGCAAAAGAATGAAAAATTACCAAGAACTACAAATTACAATCAAGGTGTTTGACATCACACGTAAATAATTTTCTACCTTGTTTGTTAATGTCAAGGAGTTGTTTCCAAAAATGCCCTATCCTTGGGATGTGCCGATTTTGGCCCACATTGGCAAAGCTACTTGAACCATGCATGATCCTAGAAGTAAGGAGGAGAATATGAAAGCATGTTGGATACTTTCTATCTTTCGTCGGAAGTTGTAGCTACAGGGAGACAACCACAATAGCCTTAGCCACCACATTTGCTTGAAGCAGGAGAAGGTCCTTTAGAACCTCAGGAGCCTCCACCACCTGGGAACATTTAATCTTCTTCATCATCTTTGTGGCAACTAACAATGTTGATAGTTGGAACATCAAGAGGTCCATGGGCACACAGTCTAACCCCAAGTTCGTGTGAGGGCTTGCTGGAGGCAGAGATAAGGTGCCCAAAAAAGTTTGATCGATTGAAAAGGGACTTACTGAATGTAAAGGGGGTGCAACATGGTTAGCTGTAGTGCTAATGCAAAACAGTGCTAAGTGTTCAAGCAGTGTTAATGATGTTAGTGGGTTCAAGTGTAGTCAAGTTTTTCAGTGAAAATGAGGATTGCTGCCCAAGCATGGTTTTAGGGGTAGCTATGTGATGAAACAATGAAGGATGCAAATAAAATGCTAAAAATGCAAAAAGAAAGAGAGAGAAGTAGAACACCACCCTAAATGGGGTTGTGTGTAGTTAATACTAGAAGGGGTTAGAAGGTACGCGGTGTATAATAAGCACAGTGGATAGTGTATTCATAGTCTCAGGGGTGTCTGGCTGTAAAGATTGGCATTCGATTGAGGTGTTTGTGCTTACTGGATTAGCTGCTATGGTGTATCATCAGCTATGGTGTTTTAGTGGACTATGATGGATTGCGGTGGTATGCAACTTCATCGATATGCCTTGGTCCTCTCTTGAGCGCTCATTGGATTTGCCAATGCCAAAAGTGAGCTATATCTCAAATTTTCCAACCTAAATTTGCCAACCTTGAAAACATTAAGGGTGGGGATATTTATAGGGTTAGGTTTAGCATGAAATGCTAGGTGACTGCCACGTGGTAGAGGGGACAGTTGGGACTACAATGTCATCCAACTACACTCTCCACTGAGGTTGGTGTTGTTATGCTTTGCTGGACTTTGCTTGACATGTGAGACTATGACTACACTACCAACTGCATGTGGGTGTGTTGAGAGGATCACAAGGTACCTAAAAAAAATACAACTTTGAAGACTATGCTTTGGGACTACACTCTCCACTGTCTCATGTGGGGTTGAGTGTAGTTACAATTTTGGGGGTAAAAGGGGATACAAAAAAGATGCATTTTGCTAACTATGCTTGTCGGAGATGAGTCGGAGCTAAGCTAAGTGTCGATGATGTGTTGTGAAGGTTGCTGGAGGCTATTCTGGCTAACTACACTTAACTACGCTTTGGGGCAGTGGAGAGCATAGTCCCAACACTTAGAAAAATTTTCAAAAATTTGGCCATGTGCTAACTATGCTCTCCACTAGAGGCTGACTACGATCCCAACTTAGGGTGAGCGTAGTCTCAATACTTAGAGAAATATTTGAAAATTGGTCTTTCATGCTAACTACACTCTCCATGAGAGGCTAACTATGCTCAAGGGCAGTGGAGAGTGTAGTCTCGACACTTAGAAAATTTGCTCCATGGTATGAATTTTGTGGTGTTTCAATCTTCATGCCATCAAAGGGATTATGTTTGTCAAATTGGTTCCTAGTGTTTGATTTTGTAGTCCTAAATGCCAAAAGAATTTTGTAATGATTATATATCCGTACACTCAGAAACTTACTATTTTTTTGTGTTTCTAGTATGTCTATCATCAGTCAATAATTCCATAGCTTCCCAAATTTGTAAAGAACTCAAGGATGAGTTTTCATTCAATTGTGAGGGTATGATGAATCGTAAATTAGCTACGTCGACCAAGCCCCATCGATGTAGCATCTGTTTTTGCTTATAAATACGTGCTCACCCACCGTATTTATAGCAATCTTTGTCATAGTATAGTAGAGCTCTTATATTTTTTCTTTCCCAGAGTTAGAATATTTTCCCAAGTGCTCACAGTAGGAGTGCTTGAGTGTATGAATCTTTATTTGGGCATTATTATGCCTGAGCACGATAGTGTATGCGATAATAAAGATGAGCTTTATGATAAACCTTGCAACACTTTGGCTAGATTAACTATTTTCTCATGCATTCAATGTTTTTAGAAAGTTTATTTAATGCTTTTAAGTAATTAATATAAATTAAGCTAGATTAAATAGTGATTAATTAAGCACATAAGTACGACCACTTTGAGCATGCACATGATGCTTGGTAATTCTAGTAATGCTTAATGTTTAGTAATCCAACATCATTATACATCTTTAAAATGAGTATAGAAAGTGGGACTAGATGCTTATTTTAGGATTTGTTAGATGTTGGTTAGTTAGATTAAATTACTTCATTCCTTTCATCTTTTATTTTAAGCATCCAAAACATAAAACATAAAAAATAATAGAAATCATATGGCTCCATTACACTTAACCATACCTTTGCATATCACAAGTGTAATTGGGAGGACAATGAATGACTGTTAGGGTAAGGTCACTTCCTAGAGGCTAGTGTACTGGAAGACAAAGGGTCCACAGAATTAGATCAGATCACATGTGAATGCTTAGTGATTCGTAAGGTTGAGCATAGGGATATTCATCGCTCATCAAATGTCAAAATGAAGACTAAGTGGACTAGATGAGAGCATGGATGGAAACGAAGTCTACAAATCAAGTGAAGATGCTCTAAAGACTACCAAGAAGCCCAAGGATCATAAAAGTTCTTCATCTCTCAAAGTGGTTCAAAGAGTAGATGTTTGGTAGAAACAATAGATGCCTAACTCACATAGGAGACATCTACAGGAAGACGTCTCATAGCAGATGTCTACTTTTTCAGCTAGACGTCTCTCCTACATTGCAAACTATCTTAGGTAGATGTCTCTCTTACATTGAGGGCTATCTCAGGTAGGCATCTAAACTTTAAAGTAAACATCTCTTGTAATCGTTTGATAGCCATTACACAAATTTTGAGGAGTTTTCAAAAACTTTGAGGCTAAAAGATAATGTAAAAATCTTGGGAATATTGTAAGCACTATTCATAGAAAGGCTCATCATTGGCTACTCAAAGTAAATTTTTTTTTGTTCTTCGTTGTAACATCATTTGCTTGGTGTGATTATACTGAGCTTCAAATAGAAGGATCTATAAATTTAGTTACACTCTTTCCTTATTTCTTTCTCTTTTTTCTTATAACCTTGCGAGGTTGATGTGCTTCTTGTGAGAAGACATCCTTATTGAGCTTGTCAGGATCTTGTGGGATTAAGTGGTTTTGCGACATCAAAAAACTCCTATGCAGAGCTCAATGTTTTAAAGGTTTTGGAATCCTCTAAACTAGATTTTGAGCTTGTTAGGACCTTGCAAAGTTGAGTGGTTTTGCAACAACAAAACACTCTAGAGCAAAGCTCAAAGCTTGTACAAGGTGTGATGCCCTTCAAACCAAATTTTGAAGAAATAAAATCCAAAGGTGTGCACGGATTCTACCCTCCAAGTATGAATGTACCCAAGGTTGGAAACCACATAAAATTGGTGTGTTTTTGTGGCTAAAGTAATTTTAAATTAGGAAAATTAATCAACCTCCCCTTCTAAGTTCTGAATCCTTAAAAATATGTACCATCATTTTTTAATAAATATTACTTTACATTTTTTTTTGGAAATGTTGATACTTCACCATAACTTTCTATTACTCTCTCAAATAAAGAGTCATTACTTGGCTCAATGCTTGTATTAACCAATAGGATCTTTCGAGGATTTGTGGATGAATGAGAGCATAATATAAATGGTGTTAGGGAAAAACTATCTTTCTTACCAATAGTTAATTTTATTCTTCTAACTTTTTAGGATTGATTATAAGGATGTACACCTAAATAAATATATTTAAAACCACTATTCTAATTCTTGCTAGTAATAGGTAATTCAAATGATTAGTTCATTTTGTTGTTAAACAAGAGGTTGCTAGTTCAAATTATACTTAAGATATCATTGTATTCATCTATAATTTTTCTAATAAATCAAGTTAGCTATACATCTTGGGGTGTACCTATAGGTAAAATATTTTGAGCTCTAGTAACCTCCCTATCCCATCACACCCCTCTATTCCTTTGTATATATAATTTAAATATTTTGGGTTCCAATAATGAGGTGTTAGCCTAATGGTAAGACTCTTGATTTGGAAAATCCAACTTATAGGATAAAATGTCATGGGAAATATTAAGATATAAATTTATAACTTGGTCATGTATATTAGGGATAAATATTGTTCAAAAAAAGTTTCAATTTTGATAATGAGATGTTAGCCTAGTGGTATGGGTCTTGGCTTGGTGATCCTAGGTCATAGTTTCAATTCTACCAAGTAGCATTGAGTTATAAAATTTTATAAATCTTAGGGGTGTACATATGTTTAAATTATTTTTAGTTTTGAAACCACAAAAAAATGTTTCAATTCTAACATTCCTCCTAAGTATTTTAGGTTCTAACACCTCTTAAATTGGAAAATTTGTAATTCACATTATTGCATTCAGGTTTGTAGATATTGTTATTAGGTTGGCCAAAAATTAAATAGGAATATTACTACTTTGGGTATTTTTTAAGACTATTGCTATGATGTCTGATGAGTCATGGTCTGTCAGGCCTAGTTATCGGAGCCCTGGTCTAATAGGTCCCGATATCGGATCCTCAATATCAGACCCCCGATATTGCATCCCCCCCGATATCGGATCCCCCCGATATCGAAACCCCAATATCGGACCCCCAATATCAGGGCTGCATTAACTAGGCCACGTATACAGGGCCCCGTCGATGCATCCACCCATGTGTCGACGTGGCCCCATTTACGCAAAGTTTATTTCTAGCCTATAAATAAGTGTGCTCCTACCACACTTAGGTATCTTTCTAGTAGTTGTAGCGAAGCCCTTGCAGTTTGTTTCCATAGGAGTTAGACTATTTTCCTAAGTGCATGCCTGCAGTGTGATGCTTGTAATTGTACAACACCTTTATTTGAGTGTGACATACTTGGACTCGCACATGACTGGAAATAAAGATTGAGATTACTTCATCATTGCTGCATTCACTTAGTTTTAATTGTTTAATTATTATTGTTATTTATTGTTTTCTTAGTTAATATTTCTTTACCATCATTTACTATTCCTATTGTTAAATGAGGAATGAGTATGACTTAATCACGAGCATTTAAGTGTGACTACTTGGTAACCTAGTAGCGTACCTAGGATCTACGCTTGGTAATCCCAGTAGTAGTCATGCACAAGGTCCAAGATGTGTACGGATGATTAAGGAACAGATGCTCATCACATTTAGGCTAGCTTAGAATTCATTTCCTATTACTTATTAGTTTAATCAAGATTATTTTTCATTGTCTCTAAGATTAGCACTAGTTTGGGATCACATCATGCACCTCACTCTGGACTAAACCATACGTGAAAAAGCAAATACTAGTCTAGGTGGCAAGATAGTGAATTGCAATCAACGTGTAACTATCTAGATACCACAACTAGCCCTTCTACGGAGTTCGACCAGATCGTGCTTGAATGCTTGTATTCGTATGGTTGAGTGTAGGGGTACCTCGCCACTCATCATAGGCGTTGTTGCCAGGGACAGTGCTAGTTATCTAGATTAGTTATATCATACAAGGTTGCTATACAGGAATTAAAGATATATCTTTTAGGAAGAAATCATTATAAAAAGTCACATATAAATTTACACATAATTGCACAAGCATGCCTCTTCTACAAGACTATGATAATGCCATACCTAGTGAGGAAATTCATAAGAGGACCAACGAATTAGATGACAATGAAGATTGGAGTACGCAATCCGAGGTGGGGGTTTCTTATAAACATAAATGAAGGCAACATCATCCCAACGCATGAAAGCATAACTTACTCAATGATGATGAACCCCTACTGGCCACTACAAGCTTAACGAAAATACAAGAGGTTGTTCGAATAGCTCGTAGGCATCGTAAGGAAAGTTGTCTACTCGTGCTTGATTTCAACAACTTTCCCAAGTTTTTAGGAGGCTATGATTTAGATCCACAACAACATTTACAAGCCTTCTACGATGCCTGTACATGGAACAATATTGATAATGGGTGGAAAAAACTTAAGCTCTTTCCTCTGACACTCATTGGCCATGCAAAAGTATGGTATAGGTCGCTAAAACGAAAATCAATTCGACGTTGGCCAACAATGGTAGAAATTTTCAATGAAAGATATTAAACCTATTCGAGAGTGTCAGCCTTGAGGAGACAAATCCAATAATGGAAACAAATGTAACATGAACCCTTGGACATAGCCTTAGAAAGATATTATGCACTGTTAAACAACTGCCTAGGCCATGGGTTCTCTAAGGAAAGGCTAATGTACCATATCGTAGATGGACTTCGTAATGAAACAAGGAAGACCCTAGGGATGTATGCCCAAGGTCAACTATATGAGCTATGAACCCATCAACTCCAAGAGCTTATTAAGCATATAGNAATAAGAACTCAACTACCAATTTCACATATTAATGTAATGTCTGTCTGTACGATCACCCCAAAGGACAATGTCCAGTTTTGTCACATTTACATGAGCATTGGGGAGGAATGTTACAACCCAATTTCATAGAGAAATACCAGGTTCAACCACAGTGGCAAAAACCTCAGTCGTGGGGGAGGCCACCACCAACTAGACCATGCCCTTCATATGTCCCAACGCCAAATGCTTATTATGTTCAACACCCTATTTCTCCAACAAGATCAGCATCCTCTACCTCACCTCATCATTATCATTCTCCTTAGTACAATCCACCCATGTCCTCTCCAACAAGATCACCACCTCATGTGCCTTACACCTCTCCTAACCTCAATATTCTCATACTTCACCCCCTTCTACATCATTGCCAGCTATGCCAGAAGATTTTACACCATAGCACCAACCCGCAAACGTTACTTGTGCTGCTATTGTCAATAGTAGTGGGGGACCTTCACAACATCGAAGGTGTCCCTTCTTTAGACATGACCATCGAAAGGGACACCACATTTCAGAAACCACTACATCTGCCAACTCAACACAAATCCAACACTGTGGTGCATCTTCCTCTTTAAACCCAATGCCTCATGTTACCTTATCAAGGCCACCACTCAATACTCCAACAACCATGGGGCCTAATGAATATTGCCACATGGGGAGACATGTTGATCCTTGCATACCATCTTATGATCATAAGTACCATAGTGGGTCAACTCCTTATAAATTAACCACATCTTATAACTTGCCCCACTATGTCAACTCTAATCAAGTGTGTGAACCCCAATAGGGTAAGTATGACCAGGTCCTAATATTTTCAATATGTAAGGATCCCCACCTTCCATTTATTAATTCTAGCCATGCTCACCAGTTTAGCTATGGGCGGTATCCTCCATTCTAACAATACAGAATTAATAAATATTTTTCTGTTTCATTAATTTTTCAACTTTTTGTTTTCCAGTTTTTCACCTTTTAATTTATTATTTTATCTTTTTGTCTTTTTATCTTTTTATGAGTAATCTCATCTACAAATAAACAACTCATGTGACTCATTGGTTGAGGTGTTATTCTATGCTATCAAGTCTCAGGTGACTAATTATTTGGACAGTGAATCCATAACATCCACCCAACCATTCTATTAATAAGAGGTTCTACTATAGGTATGATGATATTCTTGTCATCATGAAACTTAAAAGTAATTTTGTGCTTATTATGCCCAAAGCAAAGAAGGATGGACTAAGATGGAATGGCCAAGGTGTGACATCAAGGGGACTTGTGGATTCTCTTTGGTGACATCTGTAGGTGCTATCATGTAGCCTGGTTGTATTAAGATCCTTGTAGATCTAACGAAAAATGGAAGTAAGAGTATTAAAGGCACCCAATAAAGAACCTAACGCTATTCTAGGGGGTCCCACTGGAAAGACATGCACCCATGCCTGAAGGTAGGTGTCTTCTCTAGATTAAGATTACTTCAAAAAGAAAAAAGAAAAAAAAATAAAAAGAAGAAGAGAGTGTACCAAAGTGGCCAACCAAAAAGTATGCTGCAAAGAAATTCCAAGTCACTCCTCCCTTGCACAAAACGCCAAGTGATTGTACACTTTGCTATCATGGTCCTCTTATGGTTGTTCATCATTGGATGAAATAATGCGATGTCACTAATCAGAGGAATGGACTTGGTCTTAATTTTGGAGCGATGGGCTAATGACACATTAATCATGCCCTACACTAAAGATTCATTATGTCCCAAGTCAGTTACCTCACATCCCAATCTCTGCAATCCCTTCTTTGATTCATCCCATCTCGCTGTTCATGTATTTGTGACTTGTGTCTTGTGTAGCATTGAATTCATATCTCATCATGGTGGTATTAACATGTGTGTGTTTTTTTGCATCGG
>MNCI01001744.1:0-21065 GCA_015680685.1 Gnetum montanum | reverse complement strand
CGCATGTGAAAACACTTGTATTTGTATGGTTGAGTGTAGGGGTACCTCGCCACTCATCATTGGCACCGTTGCCAGGGACAGTGCTAGTTATCTAGATTAGTTATATCATACAAGGTCGATGTAAAGGAATTAACGATACATCTTTCAGAAAGAAATAATTATTAAAAATTCACACATAATTTCACACACAACTTTACAACAATGCCTCTCCTACAAGATTACGATAATGCCACTCTTAGTGAGGAAGTTCATTAGAGAACCAATGAACTTTATGACGATGAAGGTTGGAGTACACAACCTAAAGTGGGGGTTTCTTACAAACATGAACGAAAGCAATGTCATCCCAACGCATGAAAGCATAACTTACAGGATGACAATGCACCCATACTGGCCACTACAAGCTTAACGCAAATACAAGAGGCTATTCGAATCTCATGTAGGCATCGTAAGAGAGCCGTCTACCCAGGCTTGATTTAAACAACTTTCCTAAATTTTCAGGAGGCTATGACTTAGATCCGCATCAACATTTACAAGCCTTCTACGATGCCTGCACATGGAATAACATTGATAATGGGTGGCAAAAACTTAAGCTCTTCCCTATGACACTCGTTAACCAAGAAAAAGTATGGTATAGATCGTTGAAACCAAATTCAATACGATGTTGGTCAACAATGGTAGACGTCTTTAACGAAAAATATCAAACCTACACAAGAGTGTTAGCCTTGGGGAAACAAATCCAAGGATGGAAACAAGCACAACACGAAACCTTGGACATGGCCTTAGAAAGATATTATGCACTGTTAAACAACTGTCCAGGCCATGGGTTTTCTGAGGAAAGGCTAATGTACCATATCATTGATGGGCTTCGTAATGAAACAAGAGAGACCTTAGGAATGTATGCCCAAGGTCAACTATATGAACTACGAACCCATCAAGTCCAAGAGCTTATTAAGCGGGTAGCAAAAGAACAAGGAGAATTGGCTAGATGGGAGAGTGTTGAAAAACATCAACGAGATCAAACTCTCAACTTAACAAAGGTCCATGATCATAAAAAGGAGAAATCAACAAATCTCAAGGTGGAAACATCATCTTTGCCAACACAACAATCATTAGAAGAAGCCGAGGCAAAGATGAATAAGATGTTGGAATGAACGTATCAAAAGTGTGGAGAATTTATCAACATTATTGGAGATAGAGTTTTGACAACCCAAGAAGCAGGACAAAATGTTAGATAATCGGAAATAAGGGATAAGGAAAATAAGAGCTCAACTACCAATCATACATATGAATGCAAAATATGCCTATATGATCACCCCAAGGGCCAATGCTCCATATTGTTACATCTACATGAGCATTGGGGAAACATGTTACATCCAAAGTTTATACAGAGATACTGTGTTCGATCATAGTGGCAACAATCCCAGTCATGGGGAAAACCATCCCTACACTGGAGGCACCCTTCATATTATCCGAATCCAAATGCTTATCAAGTTCAACATCCTATTTCTCCAACTGGGCCACCATACTCTATCACACCACATTACTATTCTCCACAATACTATCAGCCCATGCCTCCAACACAACCACCACCTTGTGTACCCTATGACCCTCCTAACTTTCAACATTCTCATTTTTTCCTCCTTCTACATTGGCACCACCTGTTCCTAAGGTGTCTACACCACAGCAACAACCCATGAACGACACTTATGCTACTACTACTAACAGCAGTGAAAAGCCTCCTCAACATTAAAAGCGTCATTTCTTTAAACACGACCATAAGAAGGGACAACATAATTCAGAGGCCACTGCATCCTCCAACTCAGCACAAGTCCTACACTGTGGTGCACCCTTACGTTCGAACCCAACGCCTCATGTAACTTCATCAGGGCCACCAACTCACCCTCCAACAACAATCCAGCCCAATGAACATAGCCTTGGAGAGCATCATCCCAATCCTTGCATACCATCTAATGGTCCCAAATATCATAGTGGGTCAACTCCTTATTCAGGAACTACATCATATAAATTGCTCCACTATGCTCATTATAATCAAGTGTGTGAAACCCGATGGGGTAAATATGACCAAGCCAGAATACTTCCAACATGCAAGGATCCCTGTCATCAATTATTAATCCTTTCCATCCTCAACCATTTAGCTATGAGGGATATCCCTCATTATAATAACAAGCAGGATTAATAATCACTTTTTATTTTTCTTTTGATTTTACAACTTTTTGTTTTCTAGTTTTTCATTTTTCAACTTTTTGTTTTATCTTTTTATCTTTTTGTGTTTTTTTCTTTTTACATTTTTGTAAGTAATCTCATCTATGAATAAAACACTCATGTGGATCGTTGGTTGAGGTGTGTTCTATGTTATCATGTCTCAAGTGAGCAATTATTTGGACAGTGAGCCCATTACACCCACTCATCCACTCTACAAATAAGAGGTTCTATTCGAGGGTACAGTGATATTCTTGACATTCTAAAAACTTAAAATTAATTTTGTGTTCATTGTACCCAGAATGAAGAAGGATGGACCAAGAGGGAATGATTAGGGTGTGACATCAAGGGAACTTGCGAATTCTCTTTGGTGCCAGTTGTGGGAGTTATCATGCAACGTGGTTGTACTAAGATCCTTGTAGATCTAACAAAAATGGGAGTAAGAGTAATCAAAGGACACTCAAAAATCACATGCTATTCTAGGGGGTTCCATTGGAAAGACATGCACCCATTCTTGAAGGTTGGCAGCTTCTCTGGATCCAGTATTCAAAAAAAAAAGAGAAAAAGAAAAGAAAAAAAAAGAAGAAAAATAAAGTGCCACAAAACAAAAGTCACTCCTCCCTTGAAAAAAATGGCAAGCGATCATACGCCTTGTTGTTGTGGTACTCTCATAGTTGCTCATCATGGGATGAAACAATGCAATGTCACTGTTTAGAGGAATGGACTTGGTCTAGATCTTGGAACGATGGGTTAATGACACGTGAATCGTGCTTTGCACACAAGATTCATTATGCCTTGGGTCAGTTACCTCATGTCCCAATCTCTACGATCCCTTTCTTTAGTTCATCTCATCTCATTGTTCGTGTAACTATAGCCCGTGTCATGTGTAACATAGAATTCATACCTCGTTTCAATGATAATTACATGTGTGTGTTTTGTGGAATTAGTGCGGATTACATCTAACCCTTCTAGTGCCCACAGACACTTTAAGTGTGGTTACACAAGGGCATTATAGGTTGGAACCTGCTTTGGGGAGGATCCACTTGTGTAATCTTTTGTAATTTTCACTTATGACATAGCTCAAACACACCATTTCTTACCCTCAGCATATTTTTAAATGATTGTCTTTCCCTACTATTATCCCTCTGAATTTCAATGTTCCTATGTACCATTACATACCTTTTTTCTTACCACCTAAGGTTTTCTTGATAAAATCCACACCGTCATCATTAATTGTGCCTTTGGACGTAATGAAATTACCCTAGAACCCTTGATAATAGCCAATGTCCTCAAGTTACAATGTTAATTTTGAAAAAATCCTTACAAAATTTGGTATTTTTGTGGTGTCCCATGTCACTAGGGACGTGATATCGCGTACACGATATCGCCTTCGACGTGATATCGCGTACGCGATGTAACATATTCGATATCGCGTCGCCGTAACCTATAAATAGGTTACCCCCCTACAACACTTAACATCATTTGTTCCATTCGCATGGGGGAGTTTTTGAAATTTTTCTCTACGATTTGCGAGTGAGCAACCCTTGCTTTTCTCACTATATTTCACTCACTGGTACTCCGATTTTAATTCCGTTTGAACCTACTTGAACTCGGAGTATGCAGCTTAGTCGTGTGGGAGGAACATCGATCGAAAAGTGCCTAAATTTGTTGAAATTTATCATCGCCCAAAGGACATCAACTAGGGTAATTAACTATAACACTTAGAATAATTGTGCCTAAAAATCATATAATCCCTAGGTATACTGGGAAACTAAAATGGAAACCACCTAAGTCACAGGACTCATTATTACAAACTTTCGGACACTATCACACATGATAACATAAGATCATTAATTAAGGCAAGCAATAAGGTATAACTTAACTTCAAAAACAACCTTACTAACGCTTAGTCCCGTGTGATTGTAGATGGCCCCGAAACGTGGACAACAGGAAGGTCCTGCCCAGGGTGGAAGCAAACAATCTCAGAGAGGGGGAAGACAAGGTCCTATCGGACAATATGCAGAACAAGAGGAGCAATCATTCAGCATTCATCAAGATGAACCTCCTACCGGATGGTCTGAGCAGGTAGAAGGAGGAGCTGCTACAACGCCTGAACCAGGACAAGAACTCACGTTGCCCCAAGATTGTGTTCAGGCTATCCATGAGAAGTCCACATTCGCTGTGGTGATTGTGGAATTAAACTTTGAATATTTTGTAGAGTTTGCTCTTGAGGCTATTAGGGATCACCTCAAAGGATCTCCCTTATGGCCTACCCTCTCTGAAAGTGGTGCCTGGTACCTAGGAGATACGTATCAATTTTGGCACAATAGGGAGCAAGGCACCACTGTTAATATTTGTGATGTGACAGTTGACTTCTTTGCACAGGCCATTTTGAAAGTGTTAAACCTTCCGAATACAGGGTCCAAGGTTGCTCGGTTATCCACCCGTTCAAACCCCGATGTGTGAAAAGATTGGTTGGAGAAGGCTTATGGCAGAGATAAAGCATTTGGTGAGTTGACGACAGAAGAGAGGGTTTACTTCAAAATTGGAACATATCACCTCTTCCCCATAAAGGGCCTAAAAAGAATATTGACGTATGTAGCTAGAGGATGTGCAATGTTGATGGGAAAGGTTAACGCTAACCTACCCCATCTATATTTGACGGAGATCCTGAGGCGGTTCAAGGAACGAAAGACAGGGAAGATGGCATTGCCTTTTCCTTGTCTTATTAGAAAGCTTTGTCTATGTGTTGGTATTCAGGGGTACACCAATGATGTCCTCTAAAAAGCCCAGACTGCTTCATATGTTGAATTGCTAAAGGCGCCAGCTCCAAGAAAAAGCATTGGCAAAGAGCTAGGGATAGAATAAGAAGAAGAACAGATGGCTGGATCAACTACAACTCAACTTGCAGGACCTAGTCAACCTCTAGCCATGGGTCCTAGGCAACAATAAGAAGCAGGACCTAGCACAGGCTAGGATCAGCCGCCACCACCGCAAGACTACAGATCGTCGATGAGCCATCTTAGGGCCATCACTGAGATGGTCAGCTGGGGAAGTCGTGATGATGTAAACCTCTTTAGCATCATCGATGATGCCATTCAGCCTACAGTTTCGTTGGATTGCACAAGGAGGGAAGTATCCATTCACATAGAAGGAGGGGAAAGTAGATTGTCACAACAGATCTCAGGAAACGTGGCATCTTTTCAGGTGCAGTTAGAGACTGGTGAAGGGGCCACCGTGGTGGTCATGCAACACCAGAATGTTGTGGGAGCTGTAGAAGTGGTCATAGACCACATCAAAGAATCCTTCAACATATTTGTTGTGCCACTGGCAGATCTCACAGGAGCACGGGATGCTCAAACTTTGGCCAGAACCTCAATGACTCCTGCAGAACATGAGGATGTGCTTGATCGATTGCTTCAAATAGGGCAAGTAATGATGTCCCTATTTGACATCCCTCAGGATGTTACAACAATTCGATCAGACCTCATTTCCACAAAGGGAAAGCTGGTCTTAACAGAAGTAAGGGCCAAACATGCTGAAGTTGAAGTGTAGAAACTACAAGAGCAGCTTGTGGCCTTACAAGTAGCACATCGGGACCCTCTACAATTTGTTCTCGTAGACTAGCTAGAAAATTTTAGAATGGAGCAACTAACCAAATTAATAGCAGAGAATAAAAGGATGGCCGATGAGAAAGAGAAGGTTGTTTGGGATGCCTCCATAGCACAGACACAAACTCATGCGCATCTTAAGGCACTCAAGGCCTTGCAAGAAGAAAACAAGCAGCTAGTTGCAGATAACCTTTGGTTGACCACTGTAGAAAAGCAAAAGAATGTTCTCAATGAACACTTCCATCAATTACGAGAACAATTCATCAGAGTTAACTGAGACGTAAGCCATTTAGCTAGAGAGAATCGAACCCTCTTGATGGAGGAGGTACGTGCCATTCATCAAAAGTCAGCGATTGAGATAAGCGCATGGCAGAACAAGGCTAAACGACATGAGAAGCTGAAGGAGCACTTCCGCGATTAGGTGGGGATGTATAAACAGATCCTTGAAAAGGAGATCCATATGGCCAAGGCCCAAATCAACACTATCAGTGCTCAACATACTGACTGGCGGGCCATATTGGACACATATGCCCTCGCCCACAAAGCAGAAGTTAAAAATCGAAACCTACAGATTCAAGTTTTGACAGAGTGCATGGAGTTGGAAAATCTAAGATATGCCAATCTTGCCATGTTAACAGTAGGGTGCCCAAGGTCAGAGCTCGAGCAACAGGTAGCAACCACCCACATCAAATACGAAGTAGAATTTGCAGAGCACAAGAAGCTGGTGGAGAAACTGGATGTTGCAAATTCTGAACTTGAGGTGGTAAAAGCTAGCTACGAGGGATAGAAAAATATTGCAACAGACTTGGCTCGATAGCTAGCAGACTTTCATGAGTACAAGGATAAAGCCAGAGCCTATGAGGAGGAACGACGGGTGTTCGTGGCTTGGTACGTCAAGGCCAACCAAATGTTTCCTCAACTACCATGTCTGTGGGAAGTGCCGACTCCGTCAAACGTTGGAACATTAGCATGGACAACATAAGACCCTCAAACTGAAGAGGAGAAGCTCCATGCCATACTTCAACGCCATCAAGCCTCAAAGCTTGGAGCACAAGACAAAGGGAAGGCACCAATGGAGGAGCCACTGCCACCAGGAACTGCATGAGTTCCAAATTTTTGTAGTTGTAGCATATTCTGTGTGTTGTGTCTTTATTGTGTTTTCTTCTCACACTGTGGCATCATCCCATTTTCCATCTAATAATCCCATACCTATCCACTGTGTAATCACTATAACTCGAGGATGAGTTTATATTCAGTTGTGGGGGTATGATGAGACATCATTTGGGGCAACTGCGATATCGCGTATGCGATATCGCAGCCCGTCGCCAGTCCTATAAATAAGAGGCGGCTCTCCCTTGTTTTGGAGTTTAGTTTTAGATTGTAGCTAGACTCTGGTAGTTTTACCCCTTCAGAGATAGAATATTTTCCAGTGTATGCTTGCAGTGTGGTGAATGTAATTGTACAGCTTCCTTTATTCGAGTGTGATGTACTTGGACACGCACATGATTGGCAATAAAGATTGAGATTACTTCATCATTGCAGCATTCACTTTGATTATTTATTCATTTAATTGTTATTTACTGCTTTCCTAGTTAATACTCTCTCACCCTTAAACTCACGCTAGAACGCAGAATGAATACGACTTGATTACGAGCATTTAAGTGTGACTGCTTGGTAACCCAGTAGTGTACCTAGGATCTGCGCTTGGTAATCCTAGTGGTAGTCATGCACGAAGTCCAAGATGTGTACGGATAATCAAGGAACGGATGCTCATCGCACTTAGGCTAGTTTAGATTCTCTTACCCTTTCCTCCTAGCTTAGTTAATATTACTTTCCATTGTCTTCAGGAGTAGCATTAGATTAGGACCACATCATACACCTCACTTTGGACTAAACCATACGTGACAAAGATAATACTAGTCCAAGTGGGAAGACAACGAACTGTGACCTAAGGCTAACTATCTAGGTGCCACAACTAGTCTGTCTGTGGAGTTCGACTAGATCGCACGTGAAAACACTCATATTTGTATGGTTGAGTGTAGGGGTACCTCGCCACTCATCACTTGTAAAGTTAGTTACATTTTCTCATTGATTCTTTTTCTCTTTTTGTGGCTTGTAGGGTTGATGTGCTTCTACGAGAAGACATCTTGCGAACTTATCGGGACCTTGTGGGGTTAAGTATGTTTCCAATGAAAAAACACTTTGTGTGGAGCTCACATCTTTGTAAAGGTTGTGGGATCCTTGAAATGACATTTTGAGCTTGTTGGGACCTTGCAGGATTAAGTGTGTTTCTAGCAAGAAAGCACTCTAAGTGGAGCTCAAACATTGTAAAGGTTTTGGTGTCCTTTAAACCACTTTTTAAAGAAACAAAGTTAGGAGGTGTGTAAGAATTCTATCCTCTTAGTGTGGACATGCCCAAAGTTGGGGAACCATGTAAATTTGTGTGCAATTTTGGTTGTCTTGGTTGTTTGAATTAGGGAACTTATTCAACCACCCTTCTAAGTTCTTGATCCTCAATAAGGATCTCCTTTCCCTCTACTCGCTATTAATCTTTTCATGGAATTTCTGATTTCCTACCCGAGAGGGGAGGTTTTTTAGGATTAATTGTAAAGATGACAACTTAAGAAGGCATATCCAAAGCCATTAGGCCTTTCCTTTTTGTTGATTTAGAGTTTAACATCTTTGTAATGCTCCTCTACTTTTGTACTCTGAATTTTTATTTTTAATATATATATATTTTGGGATTTGACACCTAAGAAAAAAGATGTTGAGGAAAAGAAAAAACATATTGAAATTAAACATAGAAAAAATAAATAATCTAAAGTTGAATACGTGAAAAATCAAGTTCATGTCAATGATAACAATAATCAAGTGTTTGTATTATACATAGCTTGCATACTTTTTCTTTGTAAGATGTTTCAAATCATACTAAATTCATCATCACTTGCAATTGATTTTTCAAGGGTTAGAGAGAGAATAAATAGCATTATAGTTAATGACTAGTTAAGATGTAGAGGATAATGTTTAGTTTTAGCAAAAACAACTAGTTTTATAACATGATAAAATTTTTTTATGAATATTTTTACTTGTACTATAGAAATTATTCATTAGTTTGGACAGATGGCTTATAAGATTAATTTTTTCTTATTTGATAAGAATAATGTTAACTCAAATATTAAAACTAACATTGACAAGTAGGTTATAACTAATGACAAAGATTCTTGATGTAAGATCAATCATGATAGATAATATGTGTCATTTTTTAATTGGATCTTCATTTCTTACAAAAGTTGGTATTTCACTAAAGCTTACTATCAATAGATGAGTGAAAGCCTAACCTCTTTCCTATGGCTACACCTATACTCAAACCTAGATCTTAGGAGGTAAATTGGTTTCAGTGGTAAGGGTTTCAACAATAAGAGTTTTGATGGCGATGGTTTCAGCGATGAGGGTTTTAGCATTGATTTGAGATAGCAAGTGGATTGATATTGATATTATGTGTGATCCTTTAAGTGCAACCACTAGTTATTTGTCTTTCTACGAATTTCTTGATGATCTATATGAATCCATTACTTAGGAAATATTTTGGAAGATATGTTTTCATGCAAATTCTAGGTTATTTACCTTGTTCCTCAAGTTTTTTGAATTATTTTAATTTGGTTTGGAAAGATTGAAATTTAGATGCTATCCATGCTTCTTATTTGTTAAACTCATTTTTGCTGATAGAATTTGTTGATTCGATGATGGTTTCTAAGGTCCTTGATATTAGTGTTTTTAATCATCTTCTTGCTTTATTGATTGTTTGAAAGCTGACCCCCTCTTTTAATCTAGTTTAGCCTGAATTTTAGAAGGTTTATTGTTTTGTTGAATTGTCGAATCTTCCATTAATTTTTGAAAAAGTTGAAAGGGATATTGTCTCTCATATTGGGCCAATTAAGCATTCTGAAATCCTCATTGCAACTAGTGGTTTTTGCAAAATTTGATTTGATATTGAAGTGGATCTTGATTTGCTTAAGCAAGAAGTTCTTTTGCTTGTTGGCAGAATTGATTATGCGCAGAAGATTGTTCTTATATATATATATATATATTTGACACCCCCCACTAAAGCTTACTATTGTTATCTTATATTATTTTGATTGTGATAGATAACATGCATTATCATTTTCTATTGGATCTTCATTTCTCACAAAAGTTGTGGTATTTTACCAAAGCTTACTATTAGTATCTTTTTTGATTGTGATAGAATATGTCATCATTTTCTATTGGATCTTCATTTCTTACAAAAGTTGGTATTTCGCCAAAGCTTAGTATTGCTATCTTGAATAGTTTTGATTATGATAGACAGTATGTGTCATCTTTTTTTATCAAAATTATTTTGATTATGATAGACAATATGTGTCATTATTTTCTATTGGATCTTCATTTCTTACAAAAGTTGTGGTATTTCACCAAAGCTTACTATTGTTATCTTTAATACTTTTAATCATGATAGGCTATGTCATCACTTTCTATTGGATCTTCATTTCTTATAACAGTTGGTATTTTGCCAAAGCTTGCCATTGCTAACTTGAAAAGCATGGATGTTGAAATTGATGTAACTATCTACAAACAGTTATTTTCTCTTTTGATTTTTCAAAGCATCAATTGTAAGGTTGTGTTTTATTTTCATGTTATTTATGGTATTTTCCGGTAGTGTTTAACCTGAGATGTACTTTGAAGTGGCCTCTCAAAGTCACATGAGTATTACACACAATACCTCGCTCTTTTTGAAAAATGTATTTAAATGATAACATTAATTAAAAATGGCGTAAGGGGAAAGTGGAACCCAAAGCATGGACCAAAATTTTAGTTCCATTTTTATCTAGCTTCGAAACTTTTATCCTCTTCCAGTGTCTACGTGAATTCTTATCGTGTTTCGAAAAGTGCCAAAAGAGAGCGTGAGTCCACGAAGGGGGGCGGAATTTCACGCCGAAAGACTTCCGAATTCCAAACAAAGACAAGGATAGATTCTGTCGCCACGTTGAAACGAGAGCGCGGATGCTTCTGCAGGCTGGCGTCATAACCCAAGCGTTTAGCACTTAAAAAAATTTAACAAAACTAAATTACAAATCATGAACGTCACCTTAACGTAGAGCCCGCAAAAGAATTACAGTCGAGCCGAGGTTAGGCGACACCAGAGATGAAAAAAACCAGCACAAAAACACACATATGCACAGAGCGCTGAATTTTCCGCCACCAAAACCAGCAAAGTCGTCACCTCTTCAACCACTTGCCGTCACACGAACGTTAGTGACGTTACGTTCTCCAACCAAAGACTAACACAGTGAACCGTAGCAAAGGGGCCGTAAACACGAATAGTTTACAGTTTCAGGGCGGTGGAAGGTCGGGAGAAAATACAGTCAAAGGAAAACGCAGAGCATAAAGCAGGAGGAGGCTCTGTTTCTCTGCGATTCGTAACGTAGGCCGGATGGAAACGCAAAGGCCATGCCAATGATATATTTCGATCTCTCGTGATATAATCCGCCGCTTGGATTTGTTGCGTTTAACCTTGTCTTTCCTTTTTGCTGCTGTTCTCCTGCGTTGTCGTTTTACTGAGCTCGGGTGGTTGCGTGCCGCCTGCCATGAGCACCGCGGCGGAGGATAATTGGGAGGTTTTGCCGCCATCGCAGGCGGCCGAGGAGGTGGAATCGAACGCAGAAGCAGAGGCAGAGGCAGAGGCAGAGGCAGAGGCGGACGCAGACGCAGACGAGGAAGAGCTGAGGACTGCATCCGCAGGCACGGCCAGCGATGAAAACGGAAACGGAAACGGAAACGGCGAGGGCTGGTCCGAGGGCGTGTCCCTGGAGGAGGCCTGCCCGGCGCTCATAAACCCTAACTACTTCGGCGTTCGCGTTTCCGTTGAAGTTCCGTCGCAATCGGATTCTCCGGTCGCGGAACGCGTGGCCTCCCCCGGCTGGATCGAGCCGGAGCCGGAGCCGACGCTGACGCCGACGCCGACGCCGACGCGTGCGGTTTCGGCGGAGCCGTTGCCGGAAACGGAGATGGTGTCATCTGAGTCCGATGGCGACGGTTCTAGGGTTTCAGATGAGGTTTCCGTCGTCAGCGGTGGCCGTGGCGCGGGCGATGACGTCGAAGTTGCCGAGGATCGGCGGGATTCCGGCGGCGAGGTTTCCAAGGGTTTGTTTGGCGGTTTTCTGTGGTGGAGTGGTATTCCGGCGAGCTGGTGGAAGGGCAAGGCCATGTGGTCCGTCGCCGTCGCCGCGGCGCTCACCGGAATCGTCATCCTGGGCCGCCGCTGGTACCGCCTCCGCTTGCAGAGGAACAAGAAGAAGAAGGTTTCTCTCCGTGTCACCGCTCATGATAAGGTCTCTCCTTTCTCCCTCTCCGTTGATTTTTTCAGAAATTCCTGTTTCAGACAGTTGAGATATTTCTTGTATGTTCCAATACGTCTCCCGCGTCTCTGGACGAACGATTTTTGAGCAATTAGTTCACGGAGTGCTGTGCATGAGGTGCCTAGATAAAATTAGCTCCACGGATTCTCGAAATCTCTGGCTTTGATGAAATCGCAGGTTATTTTACCGGCTTCTTTTCATTAGGTTTTAACCAAATAAAACTTGCAAATTTTGTTCAATTACGTATAATGTACGATTTCTTAAGCTTCATTCGCACTATTGACAACATTAACTCTGGGGGATTGATTTCTGACTTTGTAGGATGTTCATTAGAATCGAGGGTATTTTTAGTGCAGAACTGCAGATATATATGCGCATGCCTTTAGGGGTTGTCTTGGTTTCTTTGAAAATTTAAAAAATCAGAAATTCTGAGATATTTTGCTTGTTAATGAAATCCATGTTTAGAGGAAATCCTACATGATATTTGAGTGCCTTCGGGTTTCGTTGCTTAATGAGTAAGCCCATAACCTTGAATAAAGGCATCGAGATGATTTGAGCTGTCTTCGTGTTAGAATGAAGAAAGCAAAAAAAACCTTTGGATTAAAATGTTTCTACTAGTTTGAAAATGCAGTTTTGAGGAAAATCTTAAGATCAGGTTCAGCTTTGACAGATAAATTTGAAAACGTGTGATCTAGTAAGACTTCGAAGGAAAGAATCTAGCTTGGTTGCATAAAGAACAATTACAGAAGTACCTTCACAAGATTTTAATTTTAATTTTTTTAAAAAATAAATTTCAGTTAGAAGGGAATTAAAGAAGAGGTATTTGGATTGATGAGAATTGAGTGTCAATAATATTTCACATTGATTACTTATCTAAGGCACCCGGGAAGATATTGTTAAATTTAGTGATGAAAATTACTTTCTGGAATTTAAGCATTTGCTTTTTAACACTCTTACATGTCAATTGAGAAATAATGCGTCTTGTTTAGTTGATAGTGTTTTATTGAATTGTATCAATTTGTTTTTGGACATCCTTGTTTTGATTTCTTTTAGTTTTGATTTTGGTTTGTTATTCTTTTGGTATGTACCATGCAGCAACTTGCACAGCTACTATACCAGTTTATTGGGCTTAATGAGACACTATCCATTGCAAGAAGGGTCCCTGTTTCCGCACCTACATCATTTGTTGGACCTGTTTCATCGTCTACTTCACTTGTTGGATGTCAGCAAGTGGTATAATTTTCTGTGGTTGAAGGTTGCCATTCTCTGCAAGCTCCATCCAAATGTAGTATGCATTTTTGGGTGTTAAGTTCACTTTCAAGATTGTACTCCTAAGATTAGATTATCTCAGAAGATTTCCTGGTTCTATGTCTTAGTCAAGAAGTACTCTGAATCTGGAGGTTTCCATATCAGCTGCCACTGCCTTCTGTTTGTTTCCCTGATCCAGCAAACTTACATTTGCTACTGGAGAAAACTCATTTAGCACTGTGTTATTCTTCTTTCTATTCCAGCGTGAAATATCAGATTATTGAGCTTGGCATTATTATCCTGTGTAAAAACAGGGAACACGTTACGGTCATAGGTGTTAACGTTTCAATATGTAAAAATTTCTAATTTATACAAATTGCCAAGGTTATGCGATACACGGAAAGCAGCTCAGCAGAAATATCGAGCTTTTTCCAAATTGGTCACCAAAAGCTATAAATATTTTGTTGGCAGTTGGCAAATAGCATGGAAAATTACGGCAGAATCTGTTGTTTCTGAGATGACATTTGATTTCAGCAGGGACATCGATTGGTTACATCCTGTGAGGGGGTACTGTTAACGTTTGTTTCCGAAGTTTGAAGCTTTTTTTTAATTGCTATCAGACTGGTGAAATCATTACAGCGTGTGTGAACATGAAGTGATAATAACTATCAAAGTTTTTAACTGACGTGTGTGAACATGAAGGATCTACAAAAGAACAAGCTTCGAATTCTTTTGTACTAGATTGTTCAGATGAAGAATCTATTCCTACTATTTTTCTATGGGAAGACGCGGTAGTAGTTGTATTGGTCGGATTGCCTGCATCTAAAAAACAAATAGCATCATCCGAATTTTTTATTCATAGAAGCATTTTAAGGGAACCTGTATGGTTCCCTGATTATCTACGTGCTCAATCCGCAGATATTTAGAACATTGTATGGTTTTCATGGATTATGCAAATCTTTAAATTCATGTTGGCCCAATCATTGTGATTGTTTTTATTTTATTTTATTTCTATTTTATTTTATTTCGATTTCAATGATGGAGAAATGGCGGTGTAATCTGTTCAGTTCATAAATCTAGGAAAAGGTGTAATTTGCTCAGTTCATGGATCTATGAACTCAGCATCTCCATCTCTATGGGGATTCAATATCTTTGGATTCACCCAATCAAACAAATCCCAAGGAAAAGATCAATTCTGAAGGGATGGCCATCCTAGATTTTAAATTCTCAACGGAATTTGGAGGGTTAGAGTTTTTTATTCTATTTATTTGTAGGTTTGGTTGGAAACTAAGCGACACAACTTGTTTTGAAGCTTTGTTCTCGGTGTAAGTGCTCGGGGTTTTCTAGTTGAGTTGACATGGCTACGGTTTGAATCACACCCGTGTGCACAAAGGGGATTTGGCTAGGCTTTGCATTATTGTGTCATTTCCTTGTAGGACCCTGGAACACATCTTCAAATAAAATAACAAACGATCTGTGTGTAGACCCATGGGCACCTTTTAATAAGATAAAAAATGATTCTAATGTGCACACGGAATAACCGACATTCTCAAGGTCACTGCGAGTTTTTATTTAAGGGTCCGAAGTAAGCAATACAACTTGCTTTTAAGGTTTGGAACTACTTAGCAATTGTTTGAATTATGCAATACAAAATGTCATTCTGTTGAGGTGGCATGGCGTTGACATGGTTATAGGTTTGACCCCATTCAGTAAATGCGGGAGTAAATGATATAAATGAGCAAGTAGTTGACATGGCGTTGACATGGTTATCGTTTTGACTCCATTCATTAAATGCAAGAGTAAATGATATAAATGAGAAAGCACTTAGATTTTGAGAAACTAGTAGTAGTTTTTATTTTATTTATTCATGACCTTGGAACTAAGTAATACAACTTGTTAAATGATTGTCTAAGATTCAGACGTGTTATCTGGTGTTGAGTTATCTGGTGTTGAGTTAACATGGTTATAGTTTTGACTCATCTATTAAATGTAGGAGTGAAAATGATGAGTTAACATGGTTATAGTTTTAACCCATTTATTAAAACATAGGAGTGAAAATGATGTAAATGAAAAAGTGCTGCTCGTTTTTATTTTATTTATATATGTGTTTGAAGCTATGCAACACAACTTGAGTTGACATTATGCACCACTATTGGTTAGATGATTGTATAAACTGGCATGCTAAGTTGACATGGTTATAGTTATGATCTCATTCATTAAATGTAGAAGTAAAAATGATATAAATAAGAAAGTACTTGAAAGGTTTAAGGTTTAAGTTTCCTTTATAAAAATATACTTACAATTTTTTCACAATATTAACTTGACATCATGCATGTAAGGCTTAAGTTTCCTTTATAAAAATATACTTGCAATTTTTTCATAATATTAAGTTGACATCATGCATGTGATAAATGCAAGTAGACCAAATGCTGATTAAGTAGATAGTATTGCAATGCAAGTATACCCTTTTTTGGCCTACTAGTGGTTAATGCTTACATTGTCCTTTTTTCTTTTTAAAAAGATGCGATGATGCATACATCTACATCTAGTTTTAGAAATCATACTTTGAAAGTTGTAAATCACAGACATTAATCAATAGGTTAGATGTGTTATTAAGGTATATGGTACTTTGCTTGTATCCATCTTCAAGCTACAAGTATGAATGAATGAGAGTGTAGCTCAACTATAAGATTGTTTCTTTAAAGATGTTTCATCATATTAGCTTTATAATGTTTCTTTAAAGATGTTTCTTTAAATATAGTTTTGAGTTTGAACAATTCTCCAACTTGATCTATTTTATTCTAAACAAGACTATAAGCCTAATAGGAAAATTATTAATGAAAGCACACCATAAATGAAAGTGAAAGTGAAATTGAATTTAATTATGTTGTAGACCAAAGGATTTGGAAGTGAAAAAAATTTAACCATAAGTGAAATTGAAATGGATCCAAATGGTTTCTTAGACTTTGTTATTGAAATTTAATCATACATAAAATTGAAATTGAAATTTTACTATCTTAAATCTAAAGGATCCATACTTAGAAAAATTTAATCATAAGTAAACTTGAAATAGATCCAAAGGATTTGTTACACTTTATTGGACAAATTAGCTTAGCTTGCACTATACATTAGCAGCAATAAATCTTGAGTATAATAGATATGGCCAATATTCATGCATTTAATGCACTAGTAGAAATAAATCCCAAGTATAGTAAATGTGTTCAATCCATATGGTAGAAGATAAGAAGATATTGCCTAGGCTCTTTGATTTTAGGTATACTAACACACTAATTACTCCTATCACTCCTACAATTACCCAAGCCATAGGTAGAAGCATAGTAGAAAAACCATTATCTAGATTACAAACATAAATAAATCTTCAATACCAAAATTATGTTCAATATTCATGCAGTTTGAACAAATGCATCCAATAAGTATGATATGAAAAATAATTGTTTTTGCCACAAGCAAAGCATAGTAGAAAAACCATTATCTGGCCACAAGCATAGGTGATTTACAAAATTGAAATTGAACTTGAATTTTTAGTTACATAAGACATCTCAAGAGAAAAGGAAATAATTGAGATTTGTCAAGAAAGAAGGAATGAGAGTGAGTTTAGATTTGCACAATATGGGAAACAATAATGAGGGGTGCTATTGGTAGATATCACTCAGGAGATAAGAAGCCACAATAGTCTTGGATTTTAATAGAAAACCTTATTGATTGACATTGATTAAGTTGTTTCCAATAATAAGGAATTTAAATCTTATCGATTTACATCAACTGGAATTGCTCTTAGGAATAAGACCTTTTGATTGTTATTTACTTAATCTACGTCTAATGATATAATACTAAATTTTCAATAAATGAAGTGAATTTTGACGAAACCATGATGCAACGTACAAGTTATCAGATTATATATAGGTGATATGATGCTCGTAGATGAAGGTAGAATTGGTACTTTATTGGTATCTAAATTGGTATTGGTATGCTTGTTTTGGCAATGGGCTTTTTGGGTTTTGGGCATTTTCCTTACAATTCAGTGACTCATAAAGAGCCATTAAAATGCCATGGACTTGTCAACATGATCATTTGAGGATCTAGAATCATTTGAGTATTGTTTGGTGATAGTTTTTGATTGAATTGACATGTTCATTATTACCATGAGTTCATCACGGGTTATGTGTGACTGCCAACATTGATCATGAGTTGTGATCATAGAACATGGGCTGTGATCAAGTCGTAGTATACTGAGAAACTTAAAAATATGAAGGTGTATCTTTGCTTCTCAAAATATAGGTTTTTTGTAAAACTATTAGTTGACCACAGGTTATGGTTAGATCATGGTAAAAGCTAAAATGTCATTTTATCATAAAAAGTGCTCATGGTTTCTTAATGTATAGACCAAAATTTATGGTGTACATTGTGGTATAGGCCTATCTTGGTGCTTGATTTTGTCATTTCTATCTTCTTTTGATATTTGTGTCATTATCAAAGGGTTATGAGGTCTTTCCCCTTTATAAATATTATTTTGAATAGTGTTGGGAGCATGTTGATTGTATTTTAATGATTGTTGAAGTTACAACTAGGCAAATTATCTCATGGGATTAGTTGTATTTTTTCTTAAGTCCTTGGATCATCAATGCTAGTTTGTGTATTGTATGCATGGATGTATGATTATTTTGTAATAGGAACTAGCACCAAGTTGTGGCTAGTTGGTGATGGGCACCTTGGAGTGACTAGTTGACCTCCACTGGGATGCATTAGTAAGGCTCTTACTATAGGCTTTATCTTAAAGGGGAGAGGGATTGTTTTACCTTCATTAGTTTCTTTTCCTCTAGAATGTTAGAGAATTGTTTGATGCCTCTAGCACTAGTAGCTTTCAAGTGGGGATTGTTCAACATCACTGTGTAGGTTGAAACTTAATAAGTAAATTAATATGTAAATCTATGTATGGTAGTTAATTGTTTGATGATAGGATGAGTATTCATGACAACAATTCTCACACTTGACACTAAGTGCAGTGTGTGCTAGCCTCATGCTTGTAGGTTGATGGGTTGAAGTTGATGGTGATGTTATGTTTTGTGATCTTGTGTGATCATATGATTAATGTTTGAATGTTAGATGAATGCTATTGATATGCACTTGTAGGTTGACATGTCCTTAGTACCATTCATGATGCTTGTCCTTGGCCAATTAGGAGGAAGTACCAACATTTATCATTTAGTTTTACTGACTTTCTTTCTTATTACATGTTACTAGGACTATGAGAAGCAAGAGGACATTTTTCAGACTTGATAATGATTTTATTTTATGCTTAGCTTATCTTTCAAATTATAGACTAATATTTGATATTTAATGATTTATATGATGGACCTTATATTGAATATATTTTTATGTATGCTTCTTTTGATAGGACAATGGATATTTATGTAAGGTATTTTATGTTAGTATTTTTTGGATTATGATATTTTATACTATGATACTATTCCTTCTTCCTTATTAATAACGTGATAATATAGTTCTTTGATAATTGAATTTTTAGTTGGTCATGATTTTTTGGCTCATTCTTTATTGCTTAATTTCTTTCATGCTTCGCTAATAAGTTTTGATTCATTTTTGTCCCTTATCATTATTGTGTGTTTTGGGTTTCATACCTAAGATAATATTCTATGATCTAAGGCTAGGTGGGAGGATGTCACATATTCCCATATATTAGAAATCAAAGAAGCAATATTTTATTTCACTTTCATTCATAGAAATTGAATATATTGCAATGGGTGGTTCATTAAAACATGTTTTATGGCTCTTGAGGTTGTTTCGTGAAATGCAAATGATGGTGGATAATATGCTAAGAATCATTTCTTGGAGCCGTAATGCTTATCTTGCCAAACCTTAGTGAATGAATGAGAGCCTAGCATCTTCAAAGAGTTTTGCCTAGTTTCAAATACACATCTTTTGACTTGAGAATACACCCTTTATAAGAAGAGTAAACATATTGAGATTAAGTGCTATTTCATCAAAGATAATGTTAAATTAGGTATCATTTCTCCAAATTATGTCTCCACTCATACTCAAGATGTTGATGTGATGATTAAGAGGTAAATAATGAGGTGTTAGCCTAGTGGTAAAACACTTGATTTGGAAGCTCCATGTTGTGGGTTTGATTTTAGTGGGTAATTTTGAGTTATAAAAAGTTCTAATTTGACTATATCTTGGGGTATACTTATGTTTCACTTATTTCAGGTTCCAACACCCCCTGACTAAGATGCTATAACATATGAGTTTAATATTTATGTAATTTGAGCAAATGTATTCATTTAGAATCATAAAATAAAAGTATCTAAGCCACAAACACAAACATGAGAGAAAAAACATTAGTACATGACAAACATAAACGGTTTATAAAATTGAAATTGAAACTGAATTTTTACTTATGTCTACTAAGATTCTTTTGGATCTATTTGATTGAACACTTCCTTTTACATATTTTTCTCATCACTTAGCATTATCCACTAGAATGAGACCTATAACTTGAGGTTTACAGTCAAGATTCTTACCACTAAGCTAGCATCTATGGCTACTTGTATTTATGAATATATCAAGTTATAATAGTTAACATAGTTCAAATGGAAATTGATGGTAGTGACACTATTTTAATGTAGGCAATCATTATGCTCTTATAAGTATTTTGCTAGTTTATGGGTAATTTAGGTACAAAAATTTGAGAAAAATATCAAAATGATGCATGTTAAAAATATGGAGTGTTGTTTCCATGGTTAGTCAATGATATATGTCTTGTTTGACAAATATAATGGAGGCAAAATATTTTAACTTTAAGTTGTACCTAAGGCACCTTCATGTTCTACCTAATTTTTTTGAAAATATTGTTTTGGTTAGTGATGAGTGGCGAGGTACCCCTACACTTGACCATACGAATACGAGTGTTACACATGCGATCCGATCGAACTCCGCAGACGAACTAGTTGTGGCATCTAGATAGTTAGCCTTAGGTCGCAGTTCGCTGTCTTCCCACCTGGACTAGTATTAGCTTTGTCACGTATGGTTTAGTCTAGAGTGAGGTGTATGATGTGTTTCTAATCTAATGCTACTCCTAAAGGTAGTGGAAAGTAATATTAACTAAGCTAGGAGAGAAGGGTGAGAGAATCTAAACTAGCCTAAGTGCGATGAGCATCCATTCCTTGATTATCCGNGTGTCCAAGTACGTCACACTCGAATAAAGGATGCCGTACAATTACATTCACCAAACTGCGGGCATACACGAAAAGGAAAAGGGTTGAGAGAGAGAAAATGAAAACTAAAATTAAAATTGACTCTAAATTGACTTAAAGCTGCCTATCGGATCTGTCTACCTCTTATTATAGATGAAGAGACAGGTTGCGATATCGTGTACGCGATATCGCGTTGGCTGTGATACCGTGGATGCTATATCACGGGTGCGTTATCATGGGTGAAACACCGTGAAAATTACGGGTCGGCCTTAGGCGAAGATTCGTAATTTGAGCAAGAACGCGCTTCAAATCTGTCTAAGGAAAAGTTTACGCTCCATCACGCACGGCAGCATAATGAGCGT
>MNCI01001743.1:226975-251976 GCA_015680685.1 Gnetum montanum | reverse complement strand
ATGATACTATCTAAACCACTAGCTAAGCAATTTAAACAAAACAAAAAATGAAATGCATAACTCACAGGACCATGACAAAGAGGCTGAAATCTTTATTCTAGCAAGCCATCTTGCAAGTCATCTTCTTTACAAATCTTCCAAGTGTGATGATGATGCTCCTTGATGCCCCTTCTCCTTGACCCTTGAAGCCTATTTATAGGATTCCAAGGTAGGTAGGGAAGTTACATTTTTAAAAATATCTTACCTAACTTCTCTCCCAAGTAGCTTGGACAACCAATAGGAGATTACTTACTAATTATCCTAGCTAACTTCACTCCCAAGCAACTTGGCCAACCAATAGGAGATGACTTACCAAACATCCTAGCTAACTTTACTCCCAAGTAACTTGGCCAACAAGTTAGGAAGTATTTAACTTAAGAAGTTAGGAGGTTGGGGAATAAATAAATATTGTTTTAAAAGTAATTCAATCAATCCCATATAATGGTTCACAAATATATCAATATGAGGCTCTTAATGTTTTAATAACAAGGTGATAATGCAACATTTACCTTGGAATAAATGTTGTTATTAATACCTTGTTATTAAATATAATGTAAAAAAAAATGACCGAAAGAAACCAAATTCGAACTTTAATCCCGAATGCAAGGGCGCTAGACTTGGAACAGTTATCAAATATTCTTGAAATATCTCGCTTCTTTCCAGGATCGTCAGCAACCACCGCCGTGAGAGAAGGCTCAGCAGCTGCATCCGACATCGTTACTTCGTCTGATTACTGGAGGAAGATCTGGAAACAGACTTAATTCATAGGACAGATTACCCTGAATCATAGGGTTTCGGTTGCAAGAACTAATTTATTTTGCCCCAAATTTTCCAGGGCTTCCTGTGCTTCCGCGTTTTTGTAAATTGTTCTTTCAAATTTCCGCCATTGATTTCAAATTTTAGGGCCATCACGTCACGGATCAATTGCCGCAGTAGAGCACCCTTTTGCTTTTGTTTTGGAACTTACCGGTGAAGATTCAGTGGCGCGGCATTTGTGCAGAGGTCTCGGTGGCTCCGTTTGCCCTGACACGGGCATCCAACACTGTTTATGATTCATTGTTTTTCTTTTTAAATACCGATGTCTGTTTTTGGCTTAAATGGGACGACGCACGTCAGCGTCATCAGAGGCAGGCAAACAAACTGCATAAACTTGGATTCGGAAGTGAGTTCCTGCAAAAGAAATTTCAGCACAACGTGGCTAGCAGAAATGCCACTGGTTTGAGGTTAAAAGAACATTCGATTTTCTGTGTAACAGCAAACCATTTCAGGGTAAAAACCCTTGCATTCCTCTGCGCGATTCCTGCAATTTTTTGGCAACGAAAAACTAATATTCTTTTGGATTATTTTTCCTTCTCCCATCTGTCTTCCATTGTGCATAAGAGCTGGAACTGTGTCTGTTTTTTCTTTTGTCATAAAAACATTATTCATTCCTTATTAACTTTGATATTTTCCTTGATTCCCCCGTAAACAGGATCGGTTCTTTTACCTCTTCACTTATTTTCCATCCTTCATTTTCCAAAGGAGCATGATAAATTTTCCTTATCATTAAAACAAATTTATCTTCCTTCAACTATTCTTCTTGAATATCAAAGTATAAAATATCATTTAAGCACAAACACCATGTATATTTCTCTTGAATATCCCTTGTGACTTTATTCATATTTTATCATCTTGCTGCTCCATGAAATGGCTAAATGTATCAACAGGTAGGTGGGGCCATACTAAACCCTTGCTACGCTCCCATGGGAATAACAAAGTGTTACACTCTAGAGTACTACAACGAGTCCCCAGAGATTGTTGAACTATGACAACACTACCAAGACTACATGTGCCAAAGTTTGAATGATTGCAATGTACCTACAAATAGTGAAAAAATAGTGCAAAAATAGTGCAACTTCGAGGCTACGCTTCGGAACTATGTCTTTCCCTCTTTTGAGTGAGGTCAAGTGTAGGTACAATTTTGGGAGACCAATGGGGGTGCAAAAGAGATACAAATTGTTGATCCTACTTGCCAAAGGGATGTCAAAGTTGAGACAAAGACTGATGCTGAGTTCTAGAGGCTTTTGGAGGCTGTTGGAGGCTTTTCTTCAGTGTCACACTAGCTACGCTCTAGAGCATAACACAAAAATTAGTCAAATTTTGCAAAATTTTGATGTCCAGCACTAGTTATGCTAGCTATGCTCTAAAGTGTAGCAAAGCATAGCAAGGATACTTAGAAAAATTTGATAGAATCTACAATCTTCCTTCATGTTATGCTGGCTATGCTCTAGGGTGTAGCAAGAGAGGTAGCCTCAAGAGTTAGAAAATTTTCCAAATGTCTTCCATGTTAAGCTAGCTTGACAACTTCTTACTTAACACTTAGGAAAAAATGGCCACTGAAAAGTGTGCTACATTGGCTACACTCTAGAGTGTAGCAAAGCATAGTAACCCAGGAGATAGAAAATTTTCCAAACTGTTTTATCCACCCCAAGCAATCCTAACAACTTTTAGCTTGGCACTTGGGAAAACTGGCCATGGAAGTGTATGCTATGTTGGCTACACTCTAAAGCATAGTAGGCAAAGTGAGAGTGTAATAGGACACTTAGAAAAATTTTTATGCAATTGCTATTGACACTTAGAAAATCTGGCAAAACAGGCCTTCATGCATGCTATCCTAGCTATGCTAGAAAGTGTAGCACCAACACTTAGAAAAAATTTGCCAAGTTTTTACACTTAAAAAATTTGCAGTTAAAGTGCAAAAGCCTAAAATTGGTGGTATTTCATTGGCCCCTCTTTGTTGACATCTGGAGGAGTGGCTCGAGAGATGTTGACAAAGAATACGAAACACCATGACAAACATGACCCCAACACTACTCATTAGTACCCGATTAGACAACACTTCACTGTGCTCAAGAGTGTTAAGGGAATAAAGTATGGTAGGGAGTAGGTTAAGGAGATGGACCAAGGGATAGCAAGTGCAAAAGATGCTCAGTGTGCATCTGGCTACAAGATGCGGCACCATGATGGCTTGTTGCCAAATCGTGATCCCTCCTTGGAATGTTTGTGAGGGAGTCAACATAAAGAGATGGCATGCCCCTAAGATTTTGACCTCTTGTCAGAGTGTTTGTGAGATGGTCAATTTGAGGTTAGACTGCCTGTGAAATGACAACTTCACTATTTTTACTTGGGGACTTGTTTTTTTCCATTTTTTTGTTTCTTTTCTTTTCTTCCCTTTTTTTTGGAACTAGGAGATGTTTGTTGCTAGGTGAACTACACGCTGCTCAACAAAATTTATGTAGGGGAAACCGTGTTGCATCTATGGGACAAGTGTTTCCTCCCTGAGATGAGTTGCATTACATCCGCTTGGACTTTGACCAGCCCACAAAGGCTCCCCATGGAATAAGTTATGTGACGTCCATCATAGGGTTCTACAATTAACTAAAAGAAGGATGCAATGTGCATCAGAGAAGCTTACAAGGAATGCGGGGAAATGTAAGGTAAAGGGTTCAATGTGAATAGGCTATAGAAGGGTAATAGGGATGTGCACTCTTGAGTAGCTTGGCAAGTCAAAGTGGACACATTAGAGCAGTGCGATGACTTGCCACCATAGTGAAATGCATCTTTCAACAATTTTCACTGAGGCTTCATCCTACAAATGCAACACAAAGAAAACAAGAAAAATAACCACACCATGTGAGATGAGAATGAACTCTTGTTTGCAAGGACACTACAAGGGCCATGAGTGCTATGTCAGTTGTAGGTGCATGTAGTGTCCAAAGCAAGAAGGCTAGTGTAGGTGTCAGTGGTGGCAAGCTATAAAAGCTCAAGTAGCCACATAGGAAGTGAGCACCAATGCAAGTTCTTGGGACTCCTCACAAAGGATAAGAGCTAGGAAACCTAGCAGCATGGTGGGGAGCCATGTTGCTAGATGCTCTTCCAAGCCTAGGTAATGGTGAGGGCTAGAGGATGGCAGTGCTATGGCTAGGCCACAGTACTATTGGTACTCCAACAAGTGATGCTGATAGCAAGAGCTCCAACCAAGATGACTGACGATGGTGGCGGTAGCTCCAGAAGGTCAACAAGATGCTTGAAAGCATCTCCGAAGGATCAGCAAGATGTTGAGGGCAGTGATGCTACAAATGTTCTAGAGGTATTTTTCTTGATGACGTGAACTTCATTCTAGAACTGCAACACCCCACCCCATCCTACCTGAGAGGTGTGGGTAGGAAATGAATGGTTGGAAGTATTTGCACTTGCTTGTCTAAAAAACTATGTGTGTTGAACTGTGGGTGTTGAATTGTAAACCTAGTTTTAGGTCTTGGTAGACCACATGTTGTACTAGTTTAAGGTCCTAGTAGATTGTGGATCTAGTTTAAGGTCTTGGCACACTGTGATGTGCTAGTTTATAGTCCTAGTAGACTACTATGTGCTATTTTAACATTGTAGTGGATGGTGGATTTCCAGTTTAAGGTCATGGCAAATCATGCTATTGGTGCCAATTTAATGTTATAGCCCAAGGATGTTCTATGCCAATTTAACATTCTAGCAAATGTTCTATGCCAGTTTAATGTCATAGTAAATTTTTTCCTTACCTTGTTGTGTCGATGCTACATATTAGGCATAGTAGGGCTTGAGGTATGAATGGCTGATTGGGTTGGCAAACTCATTATCGTCTAGATTAGCAAGCTTGAATGCTCCATTGTCATAGGCCTTTATGACCAAGAAAAGTTCTTCCTAGTTGGCTGAGAATTTGCTAGCGTGTTCACAAACAACCTTGAGGATCATGACTCCTTTCTTGATCAAGCATTGATGTTGATTGTGATAGTTCTTTTGCCATTGCTTTTCCTGGTACCACTTAATGCAATCGAGTGTTTACATGCGCTCCTCCTCTATAGAGTTGAGGTCAATGATTCTCAACTCATTGTTCTAAACCTCATTAATGAAGCTTGAGAGGATCATACAGAGTAATGGGACCTACAATTCAAGAGGCAACATTGCTTTAGATCCATACACAAGACTATATCGTATCTTACTAGTTACTATTCTGCATGTCGTGTGGTAGGCTCATAGCACATAGACTAGCTGTTCATGCCATCATCATTTGTAGTTGCTAAGCATCTTCTTTAGAAGATTCATGATGACTTTGTTTGTAGCCTCCACTTGGTTATTTGCCTATGGGTAGTATGGTGATGAAAAGGAATGTTTGATGCCAAGGTATTTGCAGAAGGATTTAGTTTCTACACTGCTAAATTGTGGCCCATTATCTGTGACTATACTCATCGGTAGACCAAATCATGTCACTATGTTATCTAGAATAAATTTGCAGACCTATTGTGACATCATCTTCCTAAGGGGAATTGCTTCAACCCACTTGGTAAAGTGTTCAGTTGCAGTTATCATGAAGCTATGTCCTGCTAAAGACTTGGGTGTGATGGGTCCTATGATGTCTAACCCCCAACATTGGAATGGCCACGTGATTTGCATGGTATGTAGTTCAATGGGTGGAACATGCATTAAGTTGCCATGCCGCTGACACACATCACATGTCTTAACCTTGGAAATACAATCGCACTCCATGTAAGGCTAGTAGTAGCCTAAGCATCTAATTTTTTCTACCATTGCCCTAGGAGCTAGGTGGCCTCCACACAATCCCTCATGGACTTAATTAATGATCATTTGAGCTTCACTACAATTGATGCAACTTAGTAATATTCTATCATAGGATCTATGACATAAAGTGCTATCACCTACAAGGACGTACTGCCATGACCATTTTCATACTGCACCTTTTTGGGTAGTGATTAGGTGTTGCAAAGGCTCACCCTGTTGGAGGTACATCTTAATATCGTTGTACCACTCCTAGGCATGAGCTGTGATCATCGTGGCTATGGATGCAATGCTTTTTGTTTGAGTAATAGGTTCAATGCAATCTGTTATCAATCAGGTAAGGTAGAAAACATGTTGGGCACTATGCTTAAGGCTAAGGTGGCTAATGCATCAGCAATAGTGTTCTCGTTATGAGGAATATGTTGGATATCTACGGTTGCAAACTACTTGAGCAGCTATTTTTCCAAGTCATAGTAAGGTTGTAAATGTTGTACCTTGCAAGCATAAACCTCTATAATTTGGTTAACAACAAGCTATGAATCACCTCAAACTACAATGTTTTGGATTCCTAAATCAAATGTTGCTAAGACACCTCTAAGGAGACCCTCATACTCTGCTACATTGTTTGTGCAAAGAAACACAAAGTGATACGCGAAGGGCTAGATCTCCCTAGAGGGAAATGTGATAATGGTAGTGACACTACCTCCTTATGAGGTTAAAGCATCATCGAGGTGTAAAACCACCTCAAAGCTTGTAGGTACTTGGCTTATGCTATTTACATGCTCATCCAAATATTCCAAATCTATTGTCGCTTGATTGTCTATTGGCAAAGCCGTGAGTTGTGTGGTTATTCCTTGACCTTTTCGGATGCTTGGGCTATGTAGTGCAAGTCAAAATTCATGGTTATTTCTTTCCACTTTGCAATTTGACTACTTTTGTAGATGTTTGTGGTAATAGCTCGAAGTACATTACTTTTACAAATGATATGAACTTGGCTGCAGAAAAGATAATGTCTCCACTTCTTAAGTGCAAAGACTAGGGTGAGGCAGTTCTTCTCCACATCATTTTATTTTGCCTCATGGATCACTAACGCATGACTTAAGTAGTAAATAGGGATCTTCAAGCCATCATCTCACTTTTGGCAAAGTAGAGAAGCGATGGATGCGTCTAAGGTTGCAAGGTAGATGTAAAATGGCTTATCTCCCTGTGGAGGGTATACTATTGGAAGTTGAGCTAGCTCCTTCTTGAGGTTATTAAATGCCTCTTGGCATTGCACTTTCCACTCAAAGTGGACTTCCTTTTTGAGCAAATGTTTCATTGGCTACAACTTATTAGTTAACCTTGCAATAAACCTATGAATGAATTGCAATCTGCCTTGTAACCCGTGTAGCTCCTTGAGGTTTTCCAATGGTGATAAGTTGGTGATAGCCTTAACCTTATTGAGGTCTACATGTATTCCTACCTCTGATACTACAAAGCGTAGCATCTGACCAATCTTGACATCAAAGACACTCTTTTTGGGATTTAGCCTAAGGTCATGTCTAAGGCAACGTTTGAGGACACGATCCAAGTTGTCTGCATGGTTGTAAGCTTCCTTGGACTAAACTACTATGTCATTGACATAATCATTGAGCAAATCTAGTAAATAATCACTAAATATATACATCATTATGTGTTGGTAGCTTGCTCCCGCATTCTTTAGTCCAAAAGGCATCATTCTATAGCAAAACGTGCCCCAAGGGATCATGAAGGTTGTGCTAAGCTAGTGCTCTAGGTTGATCCAAATCTAGCTGAACCCCAAGAACCTATCAATGAAGGACAACAAGGCATGACCAACTATAGTATCGATGAGTTGGTCAATACTAGGTAATGGGAAATTATCTTTGATGGTTGCCTTTTCTTGGTCCCAAAAATCGATGCAAATGTGTATACTTCCATGTTTCTTAGGGACAACTACAATGTTGAAAATCCAATCTACGTAGTAAATTGCTCAAATGAAACCAGCTTCATAAAGCTTGGTGATTTCATCATGAACTGCCAACACCACCTTAGGTTTGACCTTGTGAGCTTTTTGTTTGACTGGTTTTACACAAGGATCAAAGATAATGTTGTGTTGTATTATGTGAGGATCCAAGCCTAGCATGTCCTTGTAGGACCATGTCTTCGTGTTATTACAAGGATTTTGATGAGGGGATCCTGAATTACGTCACCTACCTCTAGGTTTAGAGCTTTAACTAGATGGTCTACCTAATCTAGGGATGGTACATGTGTGTCACAAGCTATGGGCTCAAAGTCTAGGAATTCCATGTTTATGCATTGCATGGAATCACCATAAGGTCCAATCAAAACCAAGGGTAAATGAAGATGCTCGTATGCACTCATGTTACAATCTTGCCAAGAATCCTACAAAACAACTAGAAAAATGTCCAGAAGCACCTATCTTAATAAAGTAAAATACATAAAATAAGGAAGATAATGCTATAAAAAATTCACCTAACTATGCAATTGTGGGATTAGGTAAGCAAGTGTGGGAACTAATTTGGGGCCTTGGTAGGCCATAGGATTGTTAGTTTAAGGTCGTAGAAGATCATGTATTGTACAAGATGCATCAATTTAGACAAGGCTAGGAAGGTCTTAAATGTGGAATTTGGCTAGGCATTTACTAAGTAATCAAAAATAATGCAAAAAATTTTCTAAGTTAGAAACACTGGAAAAGTTAGAATAATTTTCTAACTTTGGGTGCTACGCTTGTCCCGTGTTACATGTGGGACATGGGATAGTACCTGAGTGGGTGACGTGTCCATCACCCCAGAAAAGTATAAATAGGAGTTTTCATCATGGTAAACCTATAATTTTCAAAAGTTAAAATGAGTAGTCACTGAGCGTAATGATGCCAAAGCAGAGAGAATTAGAGTGTAGCGATGAAGACGAGAAGAACAAGAGCATAACCACCAACCATGATATGCCGCAATAAACACCAACATCCCAACCTCACCAAAATAGATGAGGGAGAACATGCATTGAGGCACCTTCCTAGGGCATGCAGAGAGGAGTGAAGGGAGATGCCATCAACTAGGTATGGTGCTACACTGTACCCTTGTGATTTTTTCTTTTTGTTTTGATTTTTTACATTATTTGCATGGGGTTTTGAATTTTAAGGGTAGCCTACTCTGGGCAGGGACTACCACCATTACCATGGTAGCCATGGCTAAGAGAAGTGAATGCACATCAAGAGGGATGGGTTTTGTGAGTTTCTTACTATTCTATGTTTTCTGCATGTGGTTTTTCTGTGTACCATAAGGGGTGTGAGACAAGGGTTTTCTGTTTATCGTGTGGAACATGAGACAAGGTCAAAATGATTTCTGTACATTTTTTTTATTTTCATTTGGCCAAAGCTGAGACAACTACAACTTGAAATGAGGAGGAAGGGACAACAATGGATGTAGTGCCAAGGATGAGCATAACACGTGGATGAGGTATCGCAAGAGGCAGGGTCATATGGGAAGGCCGCAAGACGTGAGAACAGAGAGTGTAATAGAGTGGGCGGGTGACCACAAGGGTCCCAATCATGTCACACCTAGATTTTTACACTTGGGAATGCTTCACTCTAATGTTATGCTTTTACGAGTTAGAAAGTTTTTAGACTTTCCTGTTTGGAGGGTATGCTCCCAAGAGCATTACAAAAAGTTAGAAAAATTTTGAAATTTTCAAGGGTTACGCTTTGTAAGAAGCATAGCCAATTGTTAGAAATTTTTTGACTTTGTTTCAAGGGTTACACTCTATGGGGAGCTTAACCAATAGTTAGATAGTTTTTTAACATTTTTTCAAGAGTTACACTCTATGGGGAGCATAACTGATAGTTAGAAAATTTTTTAATATTTTCAAAGTTAGAAAAATGCTAAGTGCAAGTGTGAAATGAAGACATTAGTGTTGTGCCCTATTGAGGACTAGGCACATTAGATGGGTATGCCAACATCCCTTTCCTATGGGATTCGTGAGGTAAGCTAAGAGTTTTGCTAATGTACTAAGTATAATTTTGATGCTTTTTTTTTTTTTTTTTTGCATATCCAATGCTAACACTTTCCTCTTGTTGCTATTGTGGCTACAATGTACTGTTGAAGCCCATCCTCATTGTGGTAGAGCTAGTGGGTATCATATGTTGTATGATCAAACCCATATCAAATGTGCTTGCATCAAACATGCATGTGGGTTTCCAAGCAATGTGGTTCAGGTCAGGAGCATGTGAGTTTCTGGAATTCGTATTCCAACACTTCAGTGTGATGATGTGCTCATACTTGGCAGTAGAAGTAGCTAAGGTCATTACGAAAACATTGTTGCTTGGGGAACACTAGGATATCCTAAGATTTCTGTCCAATGAGCCCACTACTAATGATGAAGTAGGGAGCTCAGGCCGAGGCCCTAGGGCCTTTAAGCCCTTATCCAAGATCTAGGAGATGCCAAAATTCCAATGTTATAATTAGAACAACATCTTGTTTGTTGCTCGACAAATACTCACTCTTTTACAAAACCCACCTAGGATAGTATATTGTGCCAGAGGGTGAGTCCTTTTATAATTTTTGCACTATCCATTTGATTATGACTCATACAAGGACTATTGACACACTTGGCCTCCACAGTGAGGAGGGCGCCTTGAACTTGACCTACACTACCCTACAGGAATTCTCATCCTTTGAGAATGTCTGTGCAATGATGATTGAATAGATTGAGTCCAACATAGTGGAATGCCCTCATCGGTACCCTAAGGCCTATGTGAGGTGTCAAACCTATGGCTGTTTGGATGCTAAGTGCGTGACTAGTCTACCAAGCGTACAGGAGGTTTCAGCCCCACCACCGCCATCTCACACACCATTTGTGCCATGTGAGTAGTGTATCATTTTTCTTATGCATTTTCTGCTTTTCTTTTCTCATGTTGTTAGCTTTTCTTTCACCTATTGTAGTTGCGGTCACTTTAGGAGAGGTCATGGTGGTTACAATAGGCCACACTGAGGCTACCCTCATCATGAAATATGGTGATGCTAAGGGTTCACAGCATTGGTTGTGTCATGATGCCCTAGTGGAGTTAACTAGGAAGCTCCAACGAGCTAGGCTAATGGACCTTTTCTTGGTCCTTAGCCCAATCATCCCAGTGCCTGAGATGATTACTATCATTGACTCCTTCAGTGAGAGCACCAGTCGTTTCATTACACAAGCCCATGGTGTGTGGGTGTTTTTTGACCTCATAGATGAATTCTTTGTGGACCTCTTCAACCTCCCCTTTGAGGGCCCATCGATTAATAAAAAAATTAACAAAGGCATGGACCACAAAGGGGACATTGAGAAGTGACTAGGCACTTCTAAGTCTCGCAAAAAAATACTCATCAAAGAAGTGAGACTACCTATGCTCCATCACCTCTATCCAGTCTTTCGTGCACGCAAGTTCCCAAAGCTACTCTCCCAAGGGAAAACTCTCAGGGTGGAGTAGGCTTGGGTGATGAGAGATGTGATAGAGGAAGGCACATGATACAAATGGGCTTCTTTCCTTACTAATGGCCTATGTGCTAAAATTATTAGATTGCGCCACAACCTCCAAGCGAGGTCACACATGCATTTCACATTCTTTACATGATGCCTGCGAAGCTTTGCAGAGTTCTTGGTCATTCATGAGGATGGGCACTGTGTGATGCAGGACTTCAAGCAACTCTCCAATCCATGGATCCAGCATCTGTTCACTACCACATGGTCATAGGATCCCCCAGAGGTAATCGGTAAGTCATTTTTTGTAATGACTAGAGGCCACTTGGGACAATCTCGCCACCCACATGATAGTGCAGGTGAGGCCCCACTAGCTAACACCAAAAATGTAGATAGAGGGATGTGACTCATTACTGAAGCAGTGGGATCACTGATGACAAAAATTAAGAAGTCAAGTCTCACGGAGAAGCCTATACGTGAAGTAGAGGGGAACAATAGGAAAATTTAGTTAAAGTTTTGTGATTTACATTCAAAAATCACAAGTGAGTATGAATCATTGGATATCACTATAATATGCCATGCTATGCTATACTAATCATTGAAAAATTCTAATCTTAACTTATGCAGATCATCAGATGTAGGCAAGAGGGCCTCTACGGCACCAATAAAGCCCATAGTCGATGATATCCCTCCTCAAACTGAGGGACAAGTACCAAAGGAAGAGGAACGAGAAGCTGTAGAGGTCCTATGGCAACTAGAGAAAGAAGGGTTGCTATAGTTGGGTGGGGATGAGTTTGAAAATTTCTTTAATGATGTGTAGATGGGTGATCCCCCCACTCTCACATCTAAGGGCTTATTGGGTAGGAGCTTTGCACCACCATTTTTTTTAACCCTTACACCTTTGGTTGTTGGCTATCTGACAATTACTAAATGTGTTGTATTGTAGCCACCAGTGTTTTCATTGAGGATCCAATGTCCACATCTACTTTTCGCATGCAATTGTGGGTGGAGGCACCTGACAAGTTTGCCTTCATGCAAGGCCTAGTGGAGGACATGGTGCACCACATATAACAAATAGATCCTGAGATTGGTATGCCTATGTTTACCTATGTTGCTTCACTGATTTGCTACTTAGTTTATGGCTAATATTGCCTTGCTTATTGTATGGCAACAAGTTCCCAACTTTGGTGGGACCCAAACAGGATGGCTAGAGTTGATGTTGTGCCTGAGCTTCCCCATAAAGTGGAGAAAGTGCCCCATCATGTATATGATGAGGCAAGTAAGTGCACGCTCTCGTCTCTGAGAGCATTATGGGAATGCAGGCACACTAACAAGCATATATGGAAATGGGTACACGAGCTCCAAGATAGGGAGTAATCCAAGATGCAAAATTGAAGGACCTATAGGCCCATTATAACTTTCTAGCAACATGTGACCAAGGGGACGATACTTGGCGAACAGCTAAGATTGACTATGTTGGGTACTGGTCAGCCATCTGTAGCAAAAATGAGGTCACCTAAGAGGTGATCGAGAAATGGCTACAAATGGACCTACTAGCTAGCAAGAACCAGGACTGGAAGGACTATAGTGCCAAAGTGTATCAAGAAGGTCAAACTCAAAAGAACCATAAACACCACTACAAGCAAGAATGAGAGGTCTACCTTAAAAGGTACAAAGATGAGTCCATGGAGCACCGTTGCCGCCACATATTCCTTCACACCATTAGTGCAACACAGGCTTATAAATTATTTTCAAGCAATTTAGTGGTGACTGGGACCCCAGAGAGGCACATTATTGCATCTTCAGGATAGGTTTCTTCTACTACATTTTCACCAAGGATTCCTTCATGGACAACTATGGAGAAAGGAAATACCCTTGCAGGTATTAACCTTAATGAGGAGGATTGGACACAGCTATTAGAGGTAAAAATCCTTTGACACTTGGAGGAAAGTCTCGATAGGATGCTCCTAGATATGAATGCAGGTCCCTCTCCAGTTGGTTTGGTTTGAATTGTTCTTTATTTATTTCATGATAGTTTCATATGTCACTTATTTGTCAAGTAATTTATTATTTTATTTTGCTTAACACAAGTTCTGGGCAATGACGTGGGCCCCAATGGAGTAGTAGAGGACGAGGAAGAAGAAGAACCACAATCCACACCACACACGGCTAGCTAAGTGGCCCAAGATGTAGCCCTACTATTGGGCAATTTTTCATTTTTAACAATTTTTTGTTTTGGATGTATACTTGAACTATATATTTTATTGATGATTTAATGGAAATGTGATGATGATTTGCATATCACTTTGTTGTATTTTATGTAATGTTGGGGAAATTTTAACTTGTGATTAATTGATCCAATTAGGCCCCTTATGGGCCCCATGCCAATTTAGGGCCATGGTGGAAGGGTCGTTGCTAGTTTAAGGCCATTTTGGACCATTGCACAAAGGAAAGTAAGTTGCCAGTTTTAGGCCTTAGCGGGCCTTTTATTTTCTTTTGAAAATAAAAGGACTAAACAAAACTACATAAACTAAAGAAATAAAATAACTAATGCAAGATGCAAATAACTACACAAGTATCACTATACAAGCAAAAAACAAAAGGCAAGCAAGACATGCAAATGAACCAAGGGTATACCTTAGTCATGTAAGTGTTTTCTAATTCGATGTGGGTTAAGAGGTGCATACGCCTTGGGAGGCACAAGGCAATACTTGCCTAGACCTTCATTAGTTGCACAAAAGGGTAATTCTACCTAGAGAGCTCCCTTAGGGAGGTTACTCATTTCGTTCGGTTGCCTAGATGGATCAACCAAACAAAGTTGGCCTTCATCCCAAATAGGTGGTGTGTCTTCAAAGAACTCTACCTTTGACCCTTGCTCTAAATCAACATTGTTGATGGTCAAGGGAGATACAGTGTCACCATATATGACCCCCTCTCCACCAAGGGAAGGTGGATCTCTTAATGGATGTGTGAAGAGATCGCCCATAACTGGGCTAGCCAAAACCTCCCTAGGATTGAGTTGAACCCAAGCATTTCTTCAATGAAAATGAACTCGATAATAGTGGGGAATTGCTCCCTTACCACGAAAGCTATCATGACCATTCCCTTCATGACAACACGTGTCTCATTGAAGGATTTTAAGCATGTCGTTTTGGTTGCCTTGATCTAGTCAACAAGACCAAGTTTGTCAACGACCAGGAATGGGTTCACATTGGTTGTCGCCCCATCATCAACATGCACCTTGTGGATTCTATATTGCCCTACACAAATCATTTTGAACATTGGTGCACTGGTCACCTGACCCTTTTCAGGGTCAACCTTAACTACCTCATCGTGAAATGTCAGGGATGTTGATCTTAACTCTTGGGTTGTGGGGGAAAGCATTATAGCATGGATGGCTTTTTCATCTACTAGAATGTCCTCCTTGACAAGAATAGACGTCAACATGCGAACTAATGCTTCACAGTGAGCAAAGGAGGTCATTATCAGATCATACAAGTTCAAAGTTGTGTTCTTTTATTTGAGAGCCTATTTAACCTGCACTATTGCACCTAAGAAGTCTTTTCCACTATCTATTTTTTTGGTAGCCCTTACTTCTTCCATGTGACCCAAGAGACAGATCTCCCAGGAAGGAGATCTAGCCTTTACTTGTGCAGCGGGCTTTTAAGCCTTGGTGCTCATTCATTGGTTGCTTGCACTTACATTAGCATTCTGAGGTGATGAGGCCATGGGGATGGCGAACAAAGGGATGAGCTTAGAAGGACCTAACTCCATAAGTTCCCTAATCATCTTGTCAATGAGACACTCATCGGGTCTCTTGGGATGCAACTTTGAGTGGGAAGGGTGTGACACAGTTCCCACCATCGAATCCCAAGCAGGCGGGGGGTCCACATGCCATGGCACCTTGATGACAAACAGTGTCTAGGTTGCTATTGTTGTGACATGCTATGGGACCCTAACCATAAAGGATGTTATGGGTGCCTAAGGTGGTGCTCTAATGATGAAAGGGAACTATGGTCTAGTTGATGTCGAGGCCCCATGATTACAAGAGGATGCACAAACCACAAATGGTTCACATGTCGATTCCATGTCATCATCAAAACTAATAGCATTGATGATGTAGCCTGCATCACTAGTGTTGAGAGGGTCTTTGTAGACCTTCATTGCTTGGTTTTCGGGGTGCACGGGATTGCTATCATTGAGGACCAATTTTCCTTTATCAATCATGCATTGAATGTCATCTTTTAAGGCCAAGAAATAATCTATATCATGGCCATGCAATTGGGGATAGTTGCAAAATTGGTCCAATCTAAAGTCTTTAGGGATTGGGGACTTGTTTCACATAGCTACTGAAGGATTTTTGATGACCTTGTAGTACTGCTCATGGTGCTTGCGTGCGTCTTTAGACATCTACTTATGCTAGATGCACCCAACACAAAGCAACTAGTCCAAAAGCTTGGATAGCTTGATAGGTAATGGGGTATACTTTGAGCGATCCTTGTGCTCAAAGTTTGGCATTGGTGTAGCTTGCCCCGTGGTTGTCAATGGTGTAGGCTGGTTGGTTCCCACAATGCCAGAACTAGATGCTTTGTTGTTGTTGGTCGGGGCTTTAGGTGCTTTAGCCATTGGTTTAGTGTTATTTGGTTTAGCCTCATCGACCACCGCTATAACAATTGTTGTTGCCTTGCCCTTTTCCTTGTCCTTCATTATGTGCACATTCTTATAGGCCACATAGGTTGGGTTCTTACTGGCCTCTACTGCTTCCTGGATGCTCTTTGTTTGAGCAATGGCTTGGCTTAGGGAGCATGGGGCTAGATAGTATAGTTTTGCCTTAATGAAGTTATTCACTACATCCTTAAAGATGGCTAAGAGATGGGTCTCCACTATTGGCTCGTGGATTTCGTTGAAGGAAGCACTCCAACATTATCTAAATTTTTTCATGGGCTCTATAGGCCCCTACTTGATGTCCATTAGTTGGTCCAGGATGGCTTCGAGCTTCAGGTTATACTTGAAGCGAGTCACAAATTGGCTACGCAACTCTTCAAAAGTAGATATGGAAGCCTTGGAGAGCTCACAGTACCAGTCGAGCACCTTACCGATTAAGGACATGGCAAACATGTGAATGATCACATGTGGCCATGCTTGTAGGAGCAAGCATTTAGAACAAAAAGTTATGAGATGGGCATTGGGGTCCCCCTAACCATTATATTTGGTGAATTGAGGAAGCTAGACCTGCGAGGCAAGGTCAGTGATGGGACCACAAGACTGATGGGGTCATCCTGGTAGAAGTCCATCACATGGACCATTTTGAAGTTAGTACCTTTAAGCTACCTAACCTCCTCTATTAATGTTTGGATGAGCTAGAATGCTTTGTCCAAACTTAGGGAAGATGCAACTGCTTGCACCGATTGCGCTACCCATGGTGTTATTTGAGTAGCCCATAGCCCTGTTGTGGGCTATGTGACCGTGTGGGATGCTTGTTGCATTTGTTGTTGTGTGTATTGTTGCATGTGTAACCACAATGCCACAAGCACAGAGGCTAGAACCCACCATGTGGTTGTGGCTTGGGCTATTGTAGGAGGTTCCAATGAGATAGGTGGGATGAAGGACACATGGCTCGTGTGTGGGTGAGAAAAAGGCACCATGTGCACGTATGGTTGTGTTGGCATCATGGATGTTGGTATGGAAGACTATGCAGGTTGGGTGGAGATGACAAAGGGAAAGGTGGTAGATGGTCCTGCACCTTGTTACATGTGTAGTACTTGGTGGCTTGACACCATAGGCATGGACCTATGAGGTGAGAGTGACATTGTTGCCTCAAAGAAGGTAGATGACTATGACTAGTGCAGGACAAAATTAGCAACAAGCTACTCGACAAAGGCATAAAGTGGGTTCCCACTCTCTGAACAAGCCTAAAATTCATCTTTCCCATCCTGCAAGGGCTCATCATAGTTTGATGTTGCATCATGGTCATTAGGCCCACTCACTCTAACAAGTTGGTCTAGTAACCATTGAAAGTTGTCAATGAGTGAGATGAATGCATCAGGTGCAGGAAAAAATTCCTTCCCATTTCAATGTATGATCTCAAAGATTTTCTTAGCATCTAGTTCTTGGCAGTCTAGGAATAGACCTGCCTAAAGTTTCACATAGAGGAAGTTGTATTTTTCATCGTCAAGTGCCATGTGCTCAAGTGGTTGGTTGTGCAGTCTGAGTGACTACTATTGTGGTTGTATGGGACTAAGTGCAGGATCACTTTCTACCACTTGCTGGATAGGGCAGGTCACCTTTGTGCCTAGGGTAGAGGTTGAAGGATGCATGGGATTCATGTTACTATGTAAAAACAAAAGAAATAATAGTGCTAAACAAAAAATGGTTAAGTGCAGAGAATGTTGGAAAAACGACTAAGTATGAAAAACTATGAAAATAGGCCAAAAAATGACAAGCTCTAGAAACACTGCTAAAAAGTGACTAACTCTAGTGTTACACTCACTACACTCTAAGAACTTGTTACGATCTCTAGAGCACCCAAAGTTTAACACAATGGATATAGTTGGGATTTTGTCCTACGGGGTTCCAGGGGAACCTACAACTGGGACCAATCTGCACCAACTGAATTGTACATAACTCCTATGCTAGCCTATGATCCAGCTATTGTTGTAGAAAGTCCACAAGGGTGTTACATCTACACTAGCTCAAAACTAGTAACAGAGGTGTAGAAATCATGTGGGACTACCCTTAAGCAAAGAAGAAATAGGAGGCCCTCCTTCTAGCACCAAAACAACTAGGACAACTGGAAACATCGATGGCTAGAAGACTGAGAGGTTAGTGGGTGTACAACCTAACCCCAAGTCCATGTGAGAGCCATGCTAGAAAATAGAGACGGGGTGCCCTAAACAATCTTGTCGATCAGATAGGGACTTACTAGGTGTTATGATAGAGGTGTGCAGAAGGGGTTTACACAACGTTACATGTGGGCACTGAGGCTGGTCAAGCCAAAACATAGCAAGGTGTCTTGGTCCAAGAACAATAGTGTAAACGTGCAAATGCTTACAAAATAGTAAAGAAAACATGAGTGCTATGCCAAGTGCCAAAGAAAGAGTTCTTGAAATATGTAATAGAACTTTAAGAATGAAAGTGCATTGCCTCAAATGAGGGGAGCGTAGCTATTTCAAGAAAAGAGGTGAGAATGGTACATAGTGTACAAGCACGCATAGTGGTAGCATAGCAGTGTAGTCATAGTCTTTGGGATGTCTAAAACATGGAACTAATGGCTGCTGTGGGGACTGAACCTGTTGGGTTGCCTATTGTTCTGCTCCGCAGGTACAGTGGTGAACTACATGTTGGATGATGTGTGCCAATTATATGACAGGGTCCTAGAACGTTCCAAAGTTCTAGATGTGCTTGAGTGCTTAAGTCCAAGAGTGCCAAGAATGCTCATAATGCCAAAATGCCCAATGCTTTTTTGATTTACCAACCCCTAGAATGCTAAACATTGAGATATTTATAGGGCTAGGGTTAACATGAAATGCAGATCAGGTGCCATGTGGCACGAAGGTATGTGGGGCCACGCTAAACCCTTACTACTCTCCCATGTGAGTAACAAAGTGTTACACTCTAGAGTACTACAACAAGTTCCCAAAGATTGTCGAACTATGACAACACTACCAAGAATACATGTGCCAAAGTTTAAATGACCACAATGTACCTACAAACATTGCAAAAATAATGCAACTTGGCAGCTATGCTTCAAGACTACGTCTTCCCCTCTTTCGAGTGAGGTCAACTGTAGGTACAATTTTTGGGGACCAACGAGGGTGCAAAAGAGATACAAATTGTTGATCCTACTTGCTAAAGGGATGTCAAAGCTGAGACGAAGACTGATGCTAAGTTCTAGAGGCTTTTGGAGGCTATTGGAGGCTTTTCTTCAGTGTTATGTTGGCTATGCTCTAGAGCATAACACAACACTTAGTCAAATTTTGCAAAATTTTGATGTCTAGCATTGGTTATGCTAGCTATGCTCTAGAGCGTAGCAGGGATACTTAGAAAAATTTGACAGAATTTGCAATCTTCCTTCATGCTATGTTGGCTATGCTCTAGGGTGTAGTAGGAGAGGTAGCCTCAAGAGTTGGAAAATTTGTCAAATGTCTATTCCATGCTGAGCTAGCTTGACAGCTTCTTGCTTAACACTTAGGCAGAACTAGCCACTAAAAAGTGTGCTACGCTAGCTACACTCTAGAGCATAGTAGAGCGTAGCAACCCAAGAGATAGAAAATTTTCCAAATTATTTTCTCCATCCCAAGCAATCCTGATAACTTCTAGCTTGGCACTTGGGTAAATTGGCCATGGAAGTGTGTGCTACACTAGCTACACTCTAGAGTGTAGTAGGCAAAGTGAGAGCATAGTAGGACACTTAGAAAAATTTTCATGCAATTGCTATTGACACTTAGAAAATTTGGAAAAACAAGCCTTGATGCATGCTACGCTGGCTATGTTGGGGAGCATAGCACCAACACTTAAAAAAAATTGCCAAGTTTTGACACTTAGACAAATTTTTAGTTAAAGTGTTGAAGCCTAAAATTTGTGGTGTTTCAATGACATATTATTTTTATTGTTTCTATATAACATCATTTTGAGAAGTAATTAAGTTTTATGGAGGCTCATAATGCATGAGATAAAACTTCATGTCATTGTACCATTCATGCTAAGAAATGTTATCTATGCATTCTATGAAATTGCCTTCAATGTTTTGCATGATGGTATGAGCATAATTTTCCATCATGGAAGGCAACTTGCTAAACACATCGGCATCATACTTAGGGCTAAGGTAGTAATGGCATCAACTAGCATGTTCTTGGCTTAGGGAATGTGTTGTATGTTAACATCTATAAACTATTACAAGAGTGTTTTAGCTAAATCACAATATGGTTTTGGCTAAGTCACAATATGGTTGTAAGTCATAGTAACTTTGTTAACCACTAGTTGAGTATCACCTTTTACCATCAAACATGTAAATTCATGGTCACAAGCTATCATCATCCCTCAAATTAATCTTTTGTACTCTTTCATGTTGTTGGTACATGGGAATTCAAAATGATAGGCAAAAGATTGGATTTCACAAGAGGAAAGTATGATGATGATAGTGGCACTAGCTTCATATGCAATTGAAGCTTTGTCAAAGTTCATAATGGCCTCATAATCCTTGTGTACATCATTTATCATGTTGACATGTTCATTAGAAGACCCAAGATCTATGGTTGTGTTATATTCAATCAAGGAAATGGTGAGTTGTATAGTTATGACTTGACCTTTGGTTGATGTTTGGGAAACATAGTGTAAGTCTAACTCTGCTATTATGGCTTTCCACTAGGATATTTGACTACTCTCATAGATGTTAGATGTGATAACCCTTAATACAAAATCCTCACATATGAAATTGACTTAGCTCCTAAAGAGGTAATACCTCCACTTCTTCAAGAAGAATACTAAGGCTAGGTAATGTTTTTCAAATTTATTCTATCAAGTCTCATAGGCTACCAAGGCATGGCTCAAGTAGTAAACGGGCATCTCAACTCCATCCTCTCATCTCTAATAGAGCAAAGAAGCTATGAATATATCAAAGATTACAAGATAGATGTAGAATAGTTTATCTTTTTGAAGAGGATACATAGTTGACAAATAGACTAACTCTTGTTGAATACTATCAAAGCCTTTATAGCACTAATTTGTCCACTCATGGTAGATTTCTTTCTTAAGAAATTGTTACATGGGTTGTAACTTATCTGTAAGCCTTAAGATGAACCTACAAATAAACTACAATATACCTTGCATGCCACATAACTCCTTGAGGTTGTTAGGTACTGAAAAATTGGTTATGACCTTAACCTTATTAGGATCAACTCATATTCCTACCTTGAAGCCTACAAACCCAAGCATTTTCTTGGTTTTAACATTGAAGACGTACTTCTTAAGGTTGATTCAAAGTTCATATTTGAGACAATGTTGAAATACTAAATTTAGGTCATGTGCATGATCACTAGCTATCTTGGATTTTACAACTATATTGTGAACGTAATCATTAAGTAAGCTTAGCATGTAGTCACTAAAGATATAGGTCATAGCTCGTTGATACATTGCACATACATTTTCTAGACCAAAAGGCAACATAGTGTAACAAAAGGTTGCTCAAGGGGTCATGAAGGTTGTATAAAGTTGATTCTATAGGTTGATTCTAACTTCGTTGTATTTCAAGAACCTATCCATAAAGGATAAGGCATGGCTAGCCATAGTATTGCTAAGTTGATAAATACTAAGCAAAGGAAAGTCATCCTTAATGGTTTTCTTGTTAAGGTTACGAAAATTGATATAAATATGAATACTCATGTTCTTCTTAGGAACTACCACTATGTTGGATACCTAAGTAGCATAGCCAACAACTCAGATGAAACCTACTTAATAAAGCTTCTTAATCTTATCATGGACTTCTAGGGCTAAGTTTGGTCTAATCTTACACATCTTTTGTTTAATAGGCTTAATGCCAAGGTCAAGTATAATGTTATGTTGAACTAGGCTTGGGTCAAGTCTGGGCATATCTTTATAAGACCATGCAAAGGTCTTAATGTTGTCTTAAAAAGCCTTGGTTATGTCTTGGAATAGCTAGGGTTTGAGTGAGGAACTTAGTTTCAATGTTTTCTCCTCACCATTATGGGTTGTAACAAGAATTTCAACTAGAAAATCCTCTCTAATGTCTCCGGCCTCTAAGTCAAGGATTTTGACTATGTAATGAAACCATTCTAAGGACTTTTCTATTGAGGCTATGTGGTCAAACAGGCTCCCAGGCTCAAGATCCAAGTAATTAAGATCAATGGGTTTTTTGACATCACCATATGGTCCATTCAACCTCAAGGACAAGTTGAATCATGTCCACATCTCCATGGTTTGATCCTACATGTCAACAACAACACATTAAGTGACACCTGCATGATATTTTTGTCATAATTAAAATAATGCAAAATAATGAGATAATAAAGCATAATAAAAGAAGATAATGCCAAAACAAGGCAAAACAAGGTAAAATAAGGTAAGATATTGTCACAATCAAGTAAACTAGGACAAAACAAGATAAATTAAAGTAGAACAAGGTAGGATAGGATCCCAAATGATGTTGAAATAATGTAAAATGAGGTTAAATGAGCTTAAACTAGGGTGAAACAAGGTACATTAAGGTAAAACAAGGTAGAATAAGGTCCAAATGATGTCAAAATAAGAAAAAATGAGAATAAATAAGGTTGAATAAGATAAAAAATAATATTAAATAATAATAATTTATTATTTGGATGACTATGTGGTCAAAATAGGTTATAATTTAATGAAAATAAGTTGTAAATGAATGAAATAATGGGTTTTAGGTCAAATAAGCTGCAAAAGGCTAAATATTGCCATTACCAACATGTATGAGCCAATGTGACATTGTGTGAGCATATTGGAAAATATTAACAGTGTGTGAGGCCTACTAGGATAGTATGTAACCACCCAAGGTTAGCTTGACAGAATGTAAAACCTAGTAGGGCATTGTGCAACCACCCTGGGTCAACTTAACAACATGTGTAACCCAATGGAACAACGTTTGAGCATCCTAGGCTAGGTTGATGGCATGTAAGGTTTGGTATGGTAACTTGCAGACATTATTGACTAGGTTATTAGCTTGTTTGAGCTTGTATGGTACCATATGGACTATATGAGATAGCTTGTTTATGTCAAATAATCTGTACAAGCTACTATAACATTTTTTACATTTGGTACCTTTGGTAGGGAGCTATGGAACCCAAATGTCAATGTATTTAACTGTTCCAGGTAGCATGTAAACTATGGTTTTAGAATTAACAATGTATACAAGCTAATTTCATTTTCAATTTCACATGCCCAATGTGTTTAACACTTAGTGTCTAGGTTTTGTAGTTGTGGGGCCCACCTATCAACTTGTTTAACCAATTTAACAGCGTATAGAGCTCTAAATGTCAATTTCACACTAAAATGTAGCATATGGGGTTGATTTTTAAGTCAATTTTACATTCACAATATGTGAAACCCTTGGTGATTTTTCATAGGCTCAATGGGGCCCACTTAGCAGTATGTGGGAGCTAGATGGATAGAGTATGAGACAATAAAAATTGATCTTCCAATATACGATAGCATATGAAATTAGTTTTGTAGTCAATTTCATTGCCCCAACATGTGGAAACCTACGTATTTGTGCTTATGTTCTATGGGGCCACATATCACCAAAGACCATGTTGGTAATGTGTGGACTAGAAAAATTGAATCTTTCATTAAATTCTAGCAAATGGATCTAATTTAATTTTTTATTTCCCATCCCCAGTGTGTTTACTATAGTTCTTGGCTTGTTTGGAAACCCATACACAACATGTGGAAGCTAGAAAGAATATTTTATCACCAAACCCCAACATATGAGGTTAATTACATTTTTTTATTTCATTAGTGCAGGATGTGAGAGCTACACTAGGATCATATAACTCCATTACACAGTGTGTTGAAGCAAACCAAGGCATTTTAAGCTTCTCTTTGCTGTAATTAGAGGCAAAACTTCTAAGATCTAGTGACTATGGTCAAAACAAATGGATCAACAAGCCAAAATCTAGGACTAGAAGAAGTAGATGAGGATGTGAGGATTGTATTAAGGCTTACCAATCCATCTATGGAAGATGGATCTTTGTCAATGACTTCTAGGTACCAATTTTCTTTACATTTTCCTTTGTTCTCCGGCTTGGATTGGTTGCATTTTGGATATTTTCTAAACTACATATGTGATGAGTGGCGAGGTACCCCTACACTCAACCATACGAAACGAGCGTAGCACGCGCGATCCAGTCGAACTCCGCAGACTAAATGCCTAAAAGCCACAAGGAACGCTTGGGGTTAATTGTTCATTGTCCTCCTAGGCTTGCTTGTATGTGTCATGGTGTATGGTTAAGCAAGTCTGAGGTATATGATTTTTTTGGTATTTTTCGGTTTATCTCCTAAGCTATGAGCGTGAAGGGTTGAGAAACTAACTAACTCTAACTACAACACTAAGTCCTAGCGTCAGCATCCGTTCCCACTTGTCGTACACACCCTGAACTGTGCAACTGTGGCTACCAAATGCTAATCGTTACTGGGATCACCACACGTAACGCACGTGCTCGAAGCAGTCGTGCTGAGGCACTTAACTAACCTAAGTGTGACAAGCAGCCGATTCCTTGACTAGCCGTACACATCCGTAGATGCTTGTAATCAAGTCGTACTTGTCCCATATTCTAGGAGAAAAGGGTTGAGAGAATCTACTCGCGATGAGTAGCTGATTCCTTGCCTAGCCGTACACGTTCGTCAACGTTCGTAACCAAGTCGTACTCATGCCGCGTTACTAGGAAAGTAGTAAATAACATTAATTAAACCTATTCATGCACTGCAAGGTTTATCCACAAAGTTCTTCTTTATTGCCGTACACAACTTGCATTCAGGTACAAAGCTGCTCGAACAAAGAACAGTTCACTTGGGGGACTCCTACTGCGGGCACATGGAAAATATTCTATCTCTAGGGTGATCAATCCGCCAGAGCTTTGCTACCTTACACCTAGGATCTGAAATGAGGGGAGTGCCACCTCTTATTTATAGATATGGCGGCAGACCACGATATCACGTACGCGATATTGCAGGGAAAGACGTGATATCACGTCGGTNTCCATTCTACTCCTTGCATAGCTACTTCAGTGCTACTCCATTCCAAATGTTTACTTCAGGTCCATTCCGTTGTTGTATGATTGCCATCTGCACACACAACACAATCATATATTAGCAAGGGTAATTGAATCATCAAGTAAATAATACCTTGCTACGGTGTAAACTTATTA
>MNCI01001743.1:194166-222251 GCA_015680685.1 Gnetum montanum | reverse complement strand
GTTCGTCTTTATTGTCGTACACAACTTGCGTTCAGGTACAAAGCTACTCGAATAAAGAACCGTTCACTTGGGGGACTCCTACTGCGGGCACATGAAAAATATTCTATCTCTGGGGTGATCAATCTGCCAGAGCTTTGCTACCTTACACCTAGGATCTAAAATGAGGGGAGTGCCACCTCTTATTTATAGATATGATGGCGGACCGCGATATCGCGTACACGATATCGCGTTGATCTGCGTCTCATCAATATGATAGAATTTCTGAATTTCAACTGCATAGATTGATTTTCTAGGTCTTTTCAACCATCATAGGGGTGAAATTAGATTTCTTATATTTTTATTGTGAAGATTTTAATTTTTCTTTGTGCAATATGCAACGTTCTGGCCATAGGCTTGTTTTCCAACATTTGTAAATTTTTCTAAGATAGATTGATAGCATCAGTAGGGTTTTGGCCACATATGGTCAACGTCCTTCACATTTGGGAAGGCTAAATGCAGTGTTAAAGGGTTCTAGGTCAAGTTTGCATTTTTTAAATAATTTTTTCTAAATTTTTTAGGTCAATTGACTTCAAACTAGCGTTTTTCTAGTCAAATTTTTGGTGAAAATTTTGGTTTTCTTACACCTCTAAGTGCATCATTGTCATCAATTTGGGTTTTCCTAGCAATTTTCATTGCATTTATGATACAAAATGATTTTTTAAATGAATTTATATTTTTTTTCTTTTTTCTTTTTGGTTTTTTGACATCAAATTAGGACTTTTGTGGTTAAAAAAATTAAGATTTTTCATGAAATTTTGCCAAAATTGGTAACATTTTGATCTTTTCCCATGCTTGGAATAGTGTTTTTGATTTATCTAAATCAAATTATTTCATTCATAGGTTTTTAATAGTTAAATTACCAGGGATTATGGTTTTTCAGTGAAATTTTGATATTTGGGTGAATTTTGAATTGTTTGAACAATGTTCCTTGCATCTATGGCTCTAAATAATTTTAAAAATTTTATTTTTTGGATTTTTTTTTTAGGCTTGGAGGCTTGCATTGGTCTATTTCTTGCTTGAAAACAAGGTTTTGAATTTTTTTGTAACTCACTTTGATAGCATTTGAGTGCTTGGGGCTTTGATTACGTATTGTGGATTTTTCCTAGTCTTGTTGTCAATGTGTAAATGCCTTGGCCCTGGTAGAGCAGCGTATAACCCTCCCTAAGCTGATTAGACAATGTATAGGTTACTTTGAAATTTTCTTTTGGGAAAAAATGGTAGCATATGGGCTTCTAGAGTTAAAATATTTTGTGTTTTTAATCTCTTTCTTCCCACATCTTTAGCCTTTGGCATTGTTCTAGTTCTTAAGCCATTATTTTTGGACATTTCCTACTACCAAGCTCTAGCATTGTCAATCTTGGCCACTTGTTTTTATGAAAATTTGGTTTAGTGTCAGCTATTTGTAAAAATGCTTATTTGACAAAATGTTTAAACTTGGGTTTTCAAGGTGTTAATTATCTTGTTTGCATGTCAATTAGTTAAAAAAGTGCAAAATTGAATTTTTTCTATGTCAAATATCTATCAAAATGTTTAATTTGGCTTTGTTGTATGTCAAGTATTCGTTAAAATGTCAAATTTACTTTTGTTATGAATTACAGTTTTACCTATGTTGATATGCTTGGCTATTTTTAAGATTGTGTTTCTATGTCAATTGCTACCACTCTTGAGGCTATTTTTTTAATTTTATTTTATTTTATTTGTTGGTTTTGAAGATTTCATGGTTTTAATGGTTACATATTTTGGCTATGTGCAAGGCTATGCTAAAACCAAGTTTGATTGTGCTGGAGATGGTAGGCATTCTGTGTTATGCTGGAATGGCTTTCCATGATAGCTTAATGCTTAATATGACCATTAATGAGTGCACCCATTCATGGTTTAGGCTTGGTCCAAAGAGTTCCTGATATACTTACTATAGCATTTCAATGTGATGTGGTCACACTTGGCTATAGATGTTGTAGCTATGTTCACAAAGACTCTTTTGACAAGGTCAACTTACGTCCTTAAGTATATGATTGATGATCCTGAGACTCAGATAGAACTAGAGCACAACAGAAATTCATACTATGCAGGGATTCAACAATTATCATGTATATGGGAAATGTTAATTTCTTCCCAATACAATGCAAACAACATCTTAATGCTAGATCACAGACCAAGCACTTTGTTCCAGAATCCTCCTAGAAATGTCTACATGCTGGAAGGATAAGCTTTGTCTTAATTCCATATGTTTGTTTTAATCTTAAGGCTATTTTCGACTGATTTTACATTTTAATTTGTAGGTTTAAGTGTTGGCAACTATTTGAGACCACCAATGTTTACTTCAATTCTAGGGACTAGGGTCACAGGAAATGAAGATGTTCCTTCAAACTTGGGTTTAGGTGCTTGCTGGTCTCTAGCAACAACAAGGCCCAATATCTCCAAATAAACTTAGTGGTAATAGAGCAAACTAATCATAAATATGTGTTTGTTGTTATGAAAGGTTGAAATGCTTGGGTTTGTGTATGAAACTGGCTATTATAACAGAAATTTAGCTAATCTTGTGAAATAGTGTGAGTCATTAAAGATTCCTATTTTGTCAAGTCACTTAGTCTATATAGTCCCTATAGTATGTTATTTGAAACAAATAAAATTTCAGAAAAATGCTTGAGCACAATTGTGCCAAAAGCTACTCCTGATTTCTCCCAAAGAGAAAGTTCCATAAGAAAACTAGAAATAGAGTAAGATTTAATGGGTTTTAAAAAGAAGAAGAAAAAAAAGCAGATTTGTGTGAAATCTCAAACATTTAGGTGAGATAAATTGAACATGATGAAACACTTTGCAATAAAGTTACTCCAATTCAATCTAAGTATTACAAATTGTCCAAACCCTCTAAGCTCAACAAGCAATTTCATAAAAGACACCCTTGTTAAACTACCAAAACGCTTTGTAAACGACAAAGTACAAGCTTTTATTTGGCTAGTTAATAGTTTTCAAGAATTGCAAACAATAGAGCTATCAAAAAATTTTGACAATTTCAAGATTGAAATATCAAGGTAATAAACCTTTAAAAAAATAAAGTTATTTCAAATCACCTCAAAGTATCAAAGATTTTTCTAGACCCTTTAAACTCAAATAGACAATTTCATTAAGACATTACTATTAAATTGCTCAAGATGCTTTTCAAAGACAACATAAGCTCTTATATGGCAACCAAATAGAAGTCTAGAATTGCACAAATATAAAGCTATAAGAGCAATCAGAAATTCCCAAAATTAAATGCAAGACACAATACTATCTAAACCATTAGCTAAGCAACTAAGAGAAAATAAGAAGAAAAGAACTTGCAGGATTTAAACAAAGCACCTGAATTGATGCAATTAGCAAGCCATGCTTCATAAGAAATCTCCAATAATTCTTCTAAGTTTCTTCCCCCAAAATTCCCCCTTTGAACTCTACCCTTTTTATAGTGACTTGGGTAGTTACAATCATCATAAGAGATTAAAGGTGAATTACAATATTTAAAGAATTGACTCATACCATAAGAAGTTATAACTTCTATAAAAAGTTATTAGAGAAATTCAAGCCATATAGTTGACACTTCTTTTTAATAATAGGAAATTAAAATTAGCTGCATGGATTTTTAGTTGTAGCTATTATAGAAAGTTACAACTTTCATAAGAATAAAAAGAATAATAGCTAAATATAGGACGTTACACAAATATCTTATCAGCTTACAATTTGATTTCCAAAACAAAGCAAATTCTTCCGTGAAATATTTATCAATGGTCAGCAACGGCTTCCAGCGTGTTGCTTCTACAATCCCCAGCCGCGAGAAACACGCTGAGCAGGGCGATGGCCTCGGCTTAATTCCTGTAAAGTCTCCGACATTGGTGGACTAGAGCTATTTTCTTGGCTAAACCCAAGAACAGATTGATCGTAAAAATCCATATTTGCATCTGATGGATTATCCTGCTGCATATAGCTGCGGCTTGCTTGAGCAGCCCAAAAATCCTTATAGGAAATCTGTTCATCCTTGGTCTCCGGCTAGTCTATTTCAGTGAAACCAGCAACCGGTCATACATGCTTATCATCCTGAAAAGGCATTGAAATCTCAAACCCTGAACACAGATTGCACAGCACCGTAGCTAATTCCTGCAAGCCCTGCTTATTCTGAGAAAAGTCCACGACACCACCGTTAGCAGAAAGCATTTGATAAATCAGAAACAGAACCTGGGCCCGTCTCCTGAGAAGCCATCGGCAGGAATCAGAGCCACATAACTCAAAGCAGTAATCCATGGGTTTTCTGGCCAGGTTCTCCTCCACAGTGTTGGTGTAGAATAACCGAAAAACGTTGATGGTACCATTATTACTGCATTTTCCAGAAGCAAAGCTCCAGAGAAACTCCACCTTAGTGAGACGCTCCATGTCCAAATGGATCGTAAGATAGGAGCAGAGAATTGGCAGCAATTTCGGCTACCAATCATTGTCGCGTCAGGCATCGTGAACACAGTGGCCAGGCCCCAGCCAAGGTGGCTTCCGTCCTGGTCCATGTGTTGCTTCACCGTCCATGTTGGCCCGTCTCGTAGTCCTGCCCGCCGTCTAACAACCACGCTGCTCTGCACCAGAATAGTAATTGACAGTTGGAAACACAGTAACACAAACGCAACAGAGTTGAAACAGAGCTGCCCCAAGAGGATTCCATCAAGTTGGTGCCGTCAGCCATGGATGAAGCAGTTCTAAATGTCATCAAGATGCATTTCCTTGGCAATGCCAACATTGAGTTCCAATACCAGGGCAACCACGGCAGCCATTGGTACAAGATGAAGATGAGGCTGTCTAAAGCTTGCAGTGAAATGCCCTCCATGATTATGGCAGATCTCTGAGTAAGCCTCATCCCCCAAAACCCATATGCCCTCACTGCCTCTGCAACAACACCAGGGGTGTTCCCACATTAGTAGCTCATCATCATTATCCTCTGCTCTTCAGATCCGCTACACATGCTTCTCCTGCCACAGATGCGATTTCACCCTCTTCCAAGCAAATTGTCGGTGGATAACAATTTTCTTCTTCTTGGTTCTGTTCATGTTATTGGTGATTATCCTTCTTCTCGTTTAAGTCGTCTGTTTCTTCCTCCAACTTGTTGAGCCGTCCACAAGATTTGCAGTATTCTTGAATGATCCAACGTCAATATGAAGCATCAGTTGCAGATGGAGCTTCTTGAGTGGCATCTCCGCTTGAAGTCTCTTATCAGCACCTATTCGAGCGTGGGGCCTAAGCCAAACCCTTCCAGAATTTCAATTTTAAGGGAGCGTGATGCCATCACAACCCTTTATGTCTTCTCTTTCTACGGATACATTCCAGTGAGGCAACTTGAGAACCACCAGATTATGATTCTTGAGCAAGTCATGAAATTAATCATTAAAATGCTGCGCTGCTCTTGAGGAAGTCATGAAATTAATCATTAGAATGCTGCACTGCTCATGACACCAAGATGTATGTAAATGTAGTTACAATATCTAGCATATCCCATTCCAACCTCATGGTCAGTTTAGTGTTCACGAATTCTTCATGGGAAAGAGCATAATCCTCCTTGAACAGTTTTAGGTCATTAGGATTCTGTACCTCATCATTTGCAAATAAATCCACCGTTGCCTTGTTTCCTTAGTTCAGGAGCCAAGGGATTCACAACCTGCAGAATTTTCAATAACGGCAAAATATCGTATGTGAAGTTTATCCTTGTTTTCTCCAATTTACATGACAATTGCATTTGGGCAATGCTGTCCAGCAATTGTATGCTTTCTGTAATGATGCCAACCTCAAGATTGTTGTTTGAGGCTTTTCTAGTGATTTCTTATCTTTGAAACTTCTCCCAAACACTCATCCGCCCATGACCTTAAAGCTACATGTTTGCTTCTAAATTGTTCACCATAAATTGTTTCAAAAATTCAATGTAAAATGTTTTGATGTTATAGGTAGATCATTTTTCTCTTAAATCAATACAAAATGGATGATAAATGGAACTCCCTTTCAATAATAAAATCTACTCCATTAAATGGCAAAAATGTGCCAAACCTTGGTCTTAGTTTGCATAGCCTTGGAGGAATTCACATAAGGAGATAACCTTAGAGTGCAAATGCTCAACCAATTTGTTGCACACTTTGCTAAGTGCAGGATGCAATATTCCCGAGTATACCAAAAATGTATAACTACACATGCATGAGTTTTGGCATCTCCAAGATTTAGGAGTTTGTACATTAATTCAACCCAAGGTTTCAACTTTTCTCAAGTTGGGTAAGTAAAAATTGTTCTCATATTGCCACAGTTTATATTTTAACATTGTTTTTAGTTTTTAAATTTTTAGTTTTATGGTTTACTATAGGCTACATTAGTTGCTTACCATTTGATGAGCGGTGAGGTACCCCTACACCCAACCATACAAATCACCAAACATTCATGCATGATCTAGTTGAATTCCGTAGACTTTGCCGTTTCTAATGCACTAGCCTTTAGGAAGTGAATTTAGCCTAAGGTCAATCGTTTTCTTCCCAAGTACACTTGTGATGTTTGTTGGTATGGTTAAGTGTAATTGAGACATTTGATTTTTATCATTTTTATGTTTTATAATTGGGTGCTTAAAATGTAGATAAAAAGAAATTTGATTAACTATTTTAAATTAACTAATTAACTAATCCTAACATAAGTATCTATTTTCACTTTCTGTACATGTCCTAAACCCACGTATCCACTGTTGGGTGACCAAGTGCTATGCTACTAGGCGTACCAAGCGATAATGTTGCTGGGAGTACCAAGCAAATACGTGCAACGCTCGAAACGATCGTACTTATGTGTATAATCTACCTCATTTAATTGCCTCATTAATGTAATAACTGGAAAATATTTAATAACTAATTAAAAGCATTGAATAAATAATTGGAAACAGTAAATGCATAAATAAAGAGCTAATCTATCCAAACTGCTTCAAGGTTTATCAGAAACTCATCTTTATTACCACACACACTATCGTGCTCAAGTACAACAATGCTCGAATAAAGATCCATACACTTAATGACTCTTGCTACAAGCACTCAAAGGAAAGATTCTAACTTTCAAATGGAAAAAATGCAAAAGCTCCGCTGCAATTACAATCTATTATGCCATAAATGCGACTACAAGAGCATATTTATAGCCAAAAGTCAAAAAAACTAACACTGCATCAACGGGCCTCATCGACACATGGTAAGATGCGTCGATTAGGCCTCGTCGATGAAGCTGCATCAACAAGGCCTCATCGATGCAACCAACTTAACATGACTCATCATACCCCCATGACTAAATGAAAACTCGTCCTCGAGTTCTATTACAAAATTGGGAAGGTATGGGATTATTGACTAACTTTTCTTCACATAAAACAAACTGACTGACTTGACAAAAAATGGAGTGTATGGATCAACACATTATAAAAAATAAAAATAAAGGTGTTCAGGATACAAAATTGAACACCATGATTCAACTCTTCAAAAATTGAACAACACATTCCTTGATGGTGTGAAGCTTATTGGAGAAGATCAAATGATCCCAAGCAATGTTGGTTCCTAAAGCTCCAAGAGACCCTCACCGACTTCACGCACTAGCAATGGTTGAGGTGGTTGTGGTTGTCCTACTACTACTGCAACTTCAGGCAGTAGGCAAAAAGCATCCAGAAGTGCTTTCATTTTCTCCTCCTTCTCCTAGGATCATGCACCATGCACACAGCTTCCCCAAGGACACAAGATTGCTCAACTGCTTGGCATTGACAAACTAGGTAGCAAACTGTTTATGTTCAATGTTTAACACTCTCATTGTGTTCTTCAGCTTCTAGTAGTCATTCATCCATCTGGCTAGGTTCTCAACAATAGATCATTGATATCTAAATCATCCTTTGAGAACTTTGAGTTCAGCATTAGCAGTCTCAAGCTTTTGCTTAGTGTCCTTGTGGTGTTTGAACTTGGCCTCGTATAGCAGATATGAGCTAGCCACTTGTTTTTTTAACTCTGACTGTGGCCATCCGGTAGTCAGCATTACCAGGCTTGCATAATAAAGATTGGACAACTCCATGTACTCTATCATCTCCTCAATTTGCAACTCCTTTAAGCAAATCTCTACTTTGTTGTAGGCGTCAATCCCATCAAGGATGGGTTGCCACATCTCTCTTCCTTACTACAGTTGTTAGATGGCTTCATTCATTTTCGCCTTTGCCATCTAGATTTGTTTTTCATTCACTTCCTTTTGCAAATTGACCTGGTCCTTGTACTGATTTTTCATTTTCTCAAATTTGAGAGCTTCATTCTTCTAGGTAGTGATCTCGATGGTTGATTTCTAGCACAAGATGCGTACCTCCTTCATTGATAGATTGTGGTTCTCTATGGCCAATTTCCTCAATTTAGTGTTTACCCTTACAAGATACTCCTATTGTTGATGAATGAATTCTTGCATTTAATATTTCTATGCATCAACATTTCACAAGTGATGATTTTGTATGGTCAATAATTCATTCTCCTAGCACATCTAATTCAAGTTCTTTTTGATTGAGTAAATTTCAACTTTAGCTATGGACTATTTAAAGATGGTCATCACTACCTCCTCCTCAGCCTTCTGAAATTGTTCTTAAAGCCATTTGATAGCTTCATCTCTTGTCACTACTGGGTTTAGGATTGTTTGTTTTACAAGTCAAGCATGAAGTTCGGCAACTTGCGCAGCCAAGCATTGATTTTGCTCTTGGGTTGTTTCTAGTTGTCCTTCCAAAATAATGCATCTGCCCCTTGCATTTAGCAACTCTAACTAGGTTGTGATGATGTTCTCTAGAAGATCAAAGATGTTCGGAGTTGGTTGCCTAGTTCCTACCAGTCGTTCTAAGAAGTTTTCAGTTGAGCTACATCTAACTTGCCGCTGACCATGCTTGTGGATGTTTGCACATATTGGAGTGTAGATACATCTAGTACATATGCCGCGAGTGCATTCAGTGCTCCAACTACATAGTCAGCTACCACTTCTATAGTTATCTCCTACCCATGGTGCTACATCACCAAGATAGTTTCCTTTTTGCCTTCCTCCAACCTCACTGAGAAAGTGACAACATTCCTAGAGATTTCTGGAAATAGATGGTGTGTTGCTAATGACATCATTACCTCTCGAGCATTAGGATTTGACCTCGAAGGTAGCTGCATTCTTTGCACAAAGAAAATGGAACCACCCCTCTCCATCTAACTAACTATTTGGGCCACCTCATTAAGGTGACTCATTGCTGCCCGATACATAAATGGATTTGCCCCACTCATTTCTACTTGTTGCTCTTGTTCGCTCAAGAGCTATTCTTAGATTTTTTGTAGACGTTCAATGGTTGCGCGGGCCTCCAGTGTTGTTTACCGACTGGGTGGTGGTGGTGGCAACTCCTCTTCTTGGGTTGTCACTGGTGTTTTATCCTTCATGATTTCTACCCATGAGGCCACAGGAACATGCCTAAGAGTGTTGTTAGAGTAGTGAACAATGCCTTCCCTTTAGCAAATTTTTTTGATGAGGCATGAAACGAGCAAGGTCTTCCTTTCACATTCATTTTCTTGAAACATTTTTCAATCTCCAAGTATAGCAATTGTGGAAGGTTAACAAGGAACTTTCCACTTAGAGTAGTGCATGCTCGGGCAGAGAAAGTAGTCACCTTACTTTGTCTCACCATTGAATTGAGGTAATATGATGCAATCTTGAAATAAATCCACTCTGCCCATGTGAGCACACCATACTACTTATAGTCGACCCCGTAGGATCATTGGGTCCACTCCCTTTTGGGCTCAAGATCACCTTTTGTAGACAATTTAGCTAGTTGTGTTCCTATGTCAGGCAACCCAAGTGCTTGTGTAATGGCTTCTACAGAGTAGGATACCTGAATGTCCTTGATCTTGATAATAGACCCCAACCTTCAGCTACTCCAGAAGAGATAGGTCTCTCCCATGTACCATTCCCCACTGGATATGATGACTAGCCACATGGCAAAGCTCTGTAGTTGTGTCTTGACATCCTCTAGGGCTTTGTTTAATAATGGCTGAAAGTTAATCTCCTGAAGAATTGATCTTTGAATGTCTCGGGACCGAATGATGTCTAGGCAAGCTTGATTCAATGTGACCTCAAGCCTTGGCACAGGTCCAGGCACTTCTCCTCTTTGTGATTGTTCAGTTGCCACTTCTTCTTCTGGAATCTATCAAACAGATTCCACTTTGAGCTCCTCCTAAAGAGGTCCTATTGCATGGCTTGCCTCTGGTAGTTCTTGGCCTTGTTCTTGTTGGCCCCTTCTAGCTCTAGGTCATTTCTCCCATGGTTGTGAGGGTTCCCATTCCTGCATATGTTTTTGTTTAGGTGCCATTTGTAATCATAATAACATCATGAATTAGCAATCATTGTGTAACCTTAAAGTAATTGGGATACCTTAACTCTTGAGGATACTTACACTTGGCTAACTTGTGATTATGGCTTATTTAATTAACTCATTTAGTATGTGTTATTATGAATAATTCATCCCGAAGGTTGTTGGAGGGGTTAACTTGAGAAATGTTGATGTTTATATATGGTTAAGGTTATTAACCCTTTAGGGGAGTTAGGAAAATTTCCAAAATATTTCATTAATTTTTCATTGGAAACCTTAAGGTTTGTGGCCCCCATGATAAAGATCTTACCTCTAGTAAGCATAGGATCGAAAAACGGAGTGATTTGGACAAACGTTTGGAAAGTTATGAGCTCTGTAAGGTTTTGGGCTCTGAAAAATTGCAAAAATTTCTCATGTGTTATGAGTAATTTGAAAAAAAATCCAAAGTTTCTGGTGGTATATATAGGATCTAAGCACTGCATCAATGAGGCCTCATTGACGTAGTCAACGACCATCATTGACTTGGTCAAACTTTTAAAATATAAGAAACTTTTGGATGAAATTGGGGTCAAATGGAAGCTCAGAAGACAAGAATAGTATGAAAAAATGAGAAGAGGGTGTTGAAGCTTATAAATTTGAAAAAATGAAGGAAAATTAATTTAGTGAATGAATGAAATGAAAAACTGAGTACTGAGCAATTTACGCAATGGAAAATGCAAAAGGTAGGATTGTAGTGATGTCAAAGGTAAGGAACCTTAACTAATCAAGCCAAGAGCTATATAAGTGGATCCTCCCCGTAGTAGGCTCATGCCCTTTTTGCCCTTTCATAACCTCTACTGGAGGGTTCGTGGGTCCCATAGTCAATTAATGGTCATGAAAAGTTAAAGACCAACCTCAAAGAATCTATTCAAGAATCCCAACACATCAGACTAAGACATGGAGCATAACATAGAACATGACAATGACGTAAGTTATGGTAACATAGATGGATGATAGAGAATGTGGAATGGAGTTCCAAGTTAAGGTCATAAGAAGTCCCTTGTGGAATTTGTGGTTAAAATAACCTAGGAAGTTCCATCTTCAATCCAAACCAAAACCATATGCTTTTAGTGACTTTGCATCACCACTCTAAGACCAATCTGCCCACATGAGACACACAAAACCACCACCATTCCACAAAGAGAAGAAATGAGAAGTAGGAAGTAAGAGAAGGGGCCTTAGTTAGAGGGGACCTTCAAGCATAGGTGCATATTGTTCGAGTCCCATAACCAGTGCTTGTAGCTCTTTTATTTGTCCAAGGGGTGTGCTTTGAATTCCCATTGGTTTTTTTTTTTTTTTTTTTGAAATGGGAACCACACCATGTGAGGACTTATTCATGTTGAAGGGGTGTGCTTTGAATTCCCATTATTTTTTTTTCATTATTTATTTTTTTGAAATGGAAACCACACCATGCAATGATGTCATTTGACTTCCTATTAGTGGTTGGTGTGGAATGGCAAGAAGTCTGTGAAAAACACTCAAGCACTCAAGTAAGTAGAAGAGTACAAAGAGTATTAAGTCCCCTTGAAGTCATACCCTTTACAAACCTTTGAATCCTTCCTAATTCCAGAACTAGCAAGGTCACTGAGTAATTAAAAGTTTCTTTAATGAAAAGGGACACTAAATTCCCAAAACAAGGAAAATCATAGAGTTCATTGGATGGGCAGATGACGTGGACTCATTGCCTATTCCATGAAAAATAAATCATGTCAAAGTCATCAAACATCAGAATTCAAAAATAAAAACTAGACATCGACAATCACACATTAAGCACAAACCATCATTAGTAAACAACAATAGCGGCACTATGTCCTGTGACAATAAAGTAAATTTATTAGCAAAAATGAGAAAATATCATACTTCAATAAAAAAACAAAGTAAAATATATAAGAAAATGTAAAAATAGTCAAGAAAGTTCAAAAAGTACTAAAGATGGTGTAAAATTAGAAAATTTGAAAAATCAAGAATTTGTAAAATAAATAATTTGTAAAAATCAAGAACATGACAAACAAAAAGTAGAAAAACCTAGAGGCAATTTGATGGTTAGCATGGATGGCTATCTTCCCCATGACTGAGTTGGAAGGAGGAGATCCAAAAAATAGAACATGGTTGTCCATCTATTGAGATAGTATTTACACTAGCCTATCTTGGTTCTAGGAAATGTTTGACTTGTTGGATATTGATCAACTACTTTTTATTTGGGTTGTCAAGTTTGTAGATTAACATAGCCTCAAAGGGAAAGGTTTGATCAATTATATAAGGTTCCTCCCACAATGTTGGAAATTTTGTCTTTTGGGGTACATGTGTGGGATACTAGTAAAGAACCTTATCTCCTGGTTGAAGTTTTACTTTACTGATTCTAAGGTCATGATGTTGCTTGCTAAATGACTTATTCACCTCATTCAAGGATAGAGCCACTAAGCAGTTTTTGTCTAGCATGTTTAGATTGATCAATCCTTCCTTCTGTGCTAGACTTAGGTCAAGGTTTAGATCACAGGCCGTTGATAGTGTATGGAGCTCAAATTGAATCGGGAGCATTCAAAGTTTCCTATACACTAACTTGTAGGGAGAATAGCCAATAGGAAGTTTCTGAGTTGAACAATAAGCCCAGAGAGCATCATTAAGTTTTGTACTCTAGCCCTTCCTATATTTGCTAATGGTCTGTGTTAGTATTTTTGTAATATCTTGGTTAGTTACCTCTACTTGACCGTTGGCTTGGGAGGTGGTAAGGTGTTGTTAATTTATGTTCTACCCCCAAGTGTTGCATTAATTTTCTAAATGTAACACTTTNATGTTCTACCCCCAAGTGTTGCATTAATTTTCTAAATGTAACACTTGTGAAATGAGTTCCATTATCAGAAATTAGTGAATGTAGCATCCCAAACCTATTTATGATATTTTGTTGTATAAATTTGGCAGCAGTGGATGATGTACAATCAGTAATCGCTACTACTTCTATCTATTTTGTGTAGTAGTCAACTACTACTATAATATATGCCTTCCCGTTGGACATGGGTGTGATGGGACCCATGAAGTTAACAACTCATATGTCGAAAGGTTCTAGTGGTTAAATCCACTATTGAGGACCTTCCATTTGAGTGGTCATCCCCCCATCACATTGATAACGTTCACAAGACTTGACAAATTAATGGGCATCCCTAAAGATTGTAGGCCAATAGTATCTTGCCATCAAGATTTTTATGGTTGTGCATCTCCCTGCATAGTGGCCTTCGCAAGGCCATTCATGAGCATCCTGGAGAACACGTAGTTTATTTTTGTTAGGGACACTAATGAATTAGGCCATTGGCACACACCTTGTAAAGGTGTCCATTGATTTTCATGAAGTATTTGACTGATGAAGAAATTGATGCTTTTTCCTAAAATCTAAGTCTTGTGACATCTCTTGAGTGAAAAGATATGTGAGGATGCCATTATACCATATTGCTTCTGCAGGTGTTTGTTCATTTATTACTCTAGTAAAGAGGAGTTCATCTGGAAACTTATCAGATAGTGAGCTCTCCTCCTCTTTATTATCCCATCTTAAATGAGAGAGATGGTCAGCGACCACATTCTCAGTCCCTTTTCGATCTACCATAGTGAGATCGAATTCCTACAGGATCACAAGCCATCGTATGACATGAGGGCTCACCATCAGCTTATTCATGAGGAAGCAAATTTTGTTGTGGTCCGTATGTACAAATACTTTGTAATCCAACACATAGTGCCTAAACTTTTCTAGTGTCTACACCACTACTATTAATTCTTTCTTCATGGTGATGTAATTTAACTATGTTCCCATAATGCTTTGACTTGCGTAGTGGATATAATATGGACATTTTTTATCATCCAGCTACATGAGCATTGCTCCCAAAGCATAGTTAGATGCAACTGTCATGATATAAAATGGTTTGGACCAATCTGGTGCTCATAGGATTGGTATTTCTATGAGTTTTTCCTTTAATTGTTGAAATGCATGTTCACATTTCTTAGTCCAAATGAAAGGTGCATCTTTCTTTGTAACCTCTACCAACGACTTTGTAATCTTAGAGAAATTCTCAATAAATCACCAGTAGTAACCAGTATGTCCAAGGAATGACTGAACATCTTTAAGGATCTCTGGTTGGTGTGTTATTCCTTGGATAACCCTTATCTTTTTGAGGTCTACCTCAATCCCTTTTTGTGAAATTCGGTGCCCTAGCATAATGCCTTCTTGGACCATGAGATGGCTCTTTTGCCAATTGAGCTGTAGGTTTGTCTCTACACATCTCTTCAATACTTGCTCAAGTCAGTCCAAGGCTTGCTCATAGGTAGCTCCATAGGTGAAAAAATCATCTATGAAGACTTCAACACCACCACCAATTTACTGTTGAAAGATACTAAGAACCAAGCGTTGAAATGTTGTAGGGGCATTGCATAGGCCAAATGGCATTTTGCAATATGCAAAAGTCCCCCAAGGACTCATGAATGTTGTCTTGGCTTGATCTTCAACTGCAATTTGGATTTGGTTATAAACACTATAATCGTCCAAAAATCTATAATAACAATGCCCAGATATGGTGTCTAATACTTGATCCACAAATGGCAAAGGAAAGTAATCCTTAAATGTTTCCATATTTAATAGCCTAAAGTTGATGCAAACTTTTCATTTACCATCCTTCTTTGATACAATTATGAGTGGACTAACCCACTCACTATCCGTGATTGGATAGATAAACCCCACTTTGAGGAGTTGCTCTATCTCCTCTTTGATGATTTGCTTCAATTTGGGGTTTAGCCACCTCTGCGACTACCTTATAGGTTTCATGGCTAGGTTTGTGTAGATGTGATGCTAGCATATCCTTGGATCGATTCCTATTAGCTCTAGATATGACCAAGAAAATGTTGTTGACCATTTATTCACCACTTCCAACAATGTTTCTTTTTGCTCAGGAGTAAGTTTGACATTAATGATGACTAGTTTACCATTATTTAAAAATGCATACTCCATACTAGTTGGTAAAGTTGTTAGCTCTAAGGGCTCTTGCTTGAAGTGATTAGGGATTTCCAACTCTCCCCAACAAGTATCATCATCTTCATTAGAGAGTTGAGAATGAACTTGTTCAATTTTTTTCATGCCTTCAACATATGCACATGTTCAGCTCTCAGTTGGCTCCATGCATATTGTGTTGCTATCTGAATCAACTATTAGCCACTAGGTGTCCTCTTGCTTTGTGGTTGTTGCATATAGACACCTTTGAATGTTAATTTTTTGTGCACACTAATTTCATGCCTTAATGTATGTACTCTTGATTGACCAAATCTTTTGCATGCAATTGCACCCGCTATTTCTATATGCGATGCATGGAATACGCTTCTGATGGGACGTGATATCACATGGGCCATGATTTCACGTCGACCCTTGCGATATCACGTACGCGATATCGTAGCCCGTCGCCTTGTCTATAAATAAGAGGTGGCTTTCCATTGTAAGATCATCAATATAGACCCTTAGCTAAACTCTAGCACTTTTACCATTCCAGAGATAGAATAATTTCCATGTGCCCGCTGTAGGAGTCTCAAAGTGAATGGATCTTTATTCAAGCAAATTGTACCTGAGCACACATTTTTGTACGGAAATAAAGACGAACTTTCTAATAAACCTTCCAGTGCATGGACTAAGCTAATTAGGATATAATTAATGTTAAATGCTTAAATGCTTTCTTAGATAATTAATCTCTCTCAACCCTCAACTCCTAGTTAAGTGCATTCAATACGACCGCTTCAAGCATGTGTGCTACGCTTGGTAACCTAGTAACGAATAGCGTTTGGTAATCCCAATAGTGTTGCACTAGTTCATGGTGTGTACAGCAAGTGGGAATGGATACTAATGCTAGGACAATTAAAGCTTAGTTAGTGAAAGTTAGTTACTTAGTCTCTTCACCCTTTCCTCTCTTAGCATAGGTGATAAAAAGACAAAAGTTATAAAAATCATATACCTCAGACTTACTTAACCATACAACTGTGACAATACAAGTAAGTCTGGGAAGACAACAATTGATTATCCTTAAGTGTTCTATAAGGCGCGTAAGCACTTAGTCCTTGGAGTTCGACCGGATCATGCGTGAGATGCTTGTATTCGTATGGTTGAGTGTAGGGGTACCTCACCACTCATCATTGGCGCCGTTGCTAGGGACTTGGTTGTTTATGCGCTACATAGAACATAGGAAATCATTTACATCATTGGGAGCTAAAAAAAACCCTTAGGGTTAATCAAGAAAAAAAATAACATAACAACAAATAGCAGACCGAACAAGACTAAAATGTCTTCTTCTCCACACAAAAGCACTTCACTACCTAGGACCAACACTAGAGACAGTCGACGGTACAACACACATAACCAAAATCCGTTAGTTCCTCAACAATTCAGTGTGGTATATACTCATCATGATGATTTTATACCTGACTTTATCTTTGTCTTCTATCAAGATGAACAATTGCGTTGGAGAGACTTGGAGGGTAACATAGTGTTGCCTCCAGACAGAGTCACCCCCAACATGCTCCTTCGTGCCCTTGCATGAATTGGCATGTCACAATTATATGTTGAGTACATTGCATGTGATTACAATATAAGGGACTAACATCCCACAAAAGTGTAATGTCAACGAGACTCGCAGCAAGAGAGTTACCACACATCATTGAAGGGCAAACGACCCCATAATGCTTTGCCCATTATAAGAGAAATTAATGGTGGTGAACCTATCTCAATAGGTTCTCCACAAAATGATGTTCCCCCTCCTAATGATAGTGAGGAGATGGTGTATTAGAACCTTCGCTCCATGATACACAATCCTAGTTCTGATTCCCACAAACACCAAATGTTCAATGAAGGAACACAAACACAAGATAAGGGCGAGCATTCTGATCGTTATTACGATCGGGGTCGAGATCACCGAAAGGAAGGTAGAAAACATCGTCATGGTGATGGTTCTCCTTCCTCTTCCCCTTCATCGCAACATTCACCCTCTCCTTCAACATCGGGATGTAGTCATAAGGAACCTAACCATGAGGACAAGGGTAAGCAAAATGAGAGACCTCGATGAGAGAGTCGAGAGCGAGGGCAAGGGCATTCTAGGGAATCACGACATTGAAGAAGGGAAAGTAGGGAACCGCGTAGACATCACAGACACCATGAAAGAAATGACCATGACAAACCCTTACTTGCAACCCAAAGCATGTTAGACATCACGGAGGCCGTTAGAATACCTACAAGGCACCAAAAACATAGTCGGATCAGGAGACTAGACATGAATAATATCCCACGATTTGAGGGGTGATACAACACTAATCCTCAGAATCACTTACAAGCATTTCACGATACTTGCACCTTGCAAAACATTGAAAATGAGTGGCAAAAGTTAAAGTTGTTTCCAAGGACACTCATAAAAGAAGCAGAAAGTTGGTATTGGTCCTTAGAACTAGAATCCATTCGAAGGTGGAGTAAGATGTTAGAACTATTTAACGATAAATTTCAAACGTACTCCCGAGTGTCCAACTTGTGGAAACAGATCCAAGGATGGAAGCAGGGTAATCACGAATCCTTGGATGCTGCCATGGGTCGATATTATGCATTGCTACATCGTTGCTCAGGCCATGGTTACGCACAATGGGATCAACTACGCCATCTCGTAGATGGGCTAAGACATGAAACTAGGAGAACCCTTGGGACATATGCCCAAGGGAGATTATCTGAACTTAGGTCCCATGAGATTCATAGATTGTTGGAGTAAGTAGGTAAAGAAGAAGGAGAGCTACGTAAGATAGAAAGTACANTGGATTCGGTTGCCGGTAAGGGTATTGTTGCCTAGGCAGTGGCATCCCCCATGACTGTGGGTATTGCCACTATTGGTGTTGCTCCATAGGTTATGGTGCAGTTCCACTTGGATAATACATTAGTGGTTGGTGGAATTACCTTGGGTTACCTTGAGGATAAGATAACCGACAGGGTGCTTGCAATTTGTTAANTGGGGTGTATGCACTCAACCCATGACTTAACAAATTGCAAGCACCCTGTCGGTTATCTTATCCTCAAGGTAACCCAAGGTAATTCCACCAACCACTAATGTATTATCCAAGTGGAACTGCACCATAACCTATGGAGCAACACCAATAGTGGCAATACCCACAGTCATGGGGGATGCCACTGCCTAGGCAACAATACCCTTACCGGCAACCGAATCCATATGGCTATTACGTGCAGTAGCCAATCTCTTCACATGACTCTGTTGGTCGTGTGACACCACCACATTACTACCAAGCTTGGGAGTATTATAGAACTCCTTCTCTTAGGAGAGACACACCACATGCATACCATCCTCCAAATCCACCCGTGACTCTTACACCAATAGCTCCACTACCACCTGATCCAGCAATGTAAGGGGAACTCCGCACTCAACCGTAGCAACGCAATGTTACAAGAGCTGTAAACCTTCAACATGTTGCTGGTTTTGACAACCGAACAAGAAGAAGACCTTTCTTCAGAACCAACAATCCAAACAAGCTCTCACAACCACAAGCGTTAAGCCTTCGAATGTTCCTCCATCAAATAAGACTTCAGAGCTCCCTTCAAATCAACAACAGAGCTCAACACATACGGTTATGTTAACACATATCGTCACTGACTGGATCAAGGTGGGCCACCTTCCCAAGAAATTCTCTGATCCTGGAAGTCCCCTAATCTACCTCCAAGTCGCTAGGAATGAACCACGTAAAGCTCTCCTTGACTTAAGTTCCAAAGCCAACTTGATATCGCAAGAAATGTATAAAGCTTGGAACCTGCCTCCACTAAAGAAGAGTAACATTTGCTTAGAGCTGGCTGACCAGTCCATCACTATTCCCTTGGGATTGGTGGAGGACATCGTTATCACTGTGTGTGGTTGGTCATACCCAGCTAATTTCCTAGTGATATAAGTCAACAATGACAAGGGGGACTTCCCAATAATAATGGGAAGGGCATGGCTAAGTACCATAAACGCATGCCTAGGAATCTGTGATCTTTCCCTAAAAATATCTAAGGAAAATACTTATGGAAAGATTGAGAAGCAGAAGGTTCCATGCATCACATATAGTGATACAGAGGGTGATAGCGTATAGGAGTGTTCAACATGTCCTGCATGCAACCGGTGTGCCCAAGAAGTTAACATACAAAAGTGCCTATATGTAGCAACCACACAACAAGAGAACACCCAGTGGTTGATAACTAATCAAGAGAGCAACCCACCAATATGCATGGAACTAACTGGGGGACCAACTTGCGCCCACAAAGAAAGCATAGATGCATTGGAGCAAGAGTGTCGCCAACTTCCAACCCTTAATCTGAAACCACCAATTGAGGGAAGCTGGAAACTCTTAGAAAATCCAAATGAGTACTCCGATAGGAGAATACTAGTCTATGTGCAACTGACCAACCCTTATCATGAACCTAGAACGGCCTATGCACATAGCACATTTGAGAGAGGACGATCTCACTCACTATTTCAGATCTCTCCCTTCCAATTTAGTCATGGGGGAGATGGCCACCTATGCTAATCATTTGAGGCCCTCAGTTTCTTTTTAAGTTTTTGTTTTACACATTTTTGTTTTACAGATTTCTTTAACTTTTCTTGTTTTTGTTTTACAACATCATTTATACTTTTTCATTTCTTTGTGTGTTTGATTATTTTGTTTGATTCGTCACCTAATAAGTGCTCTGATGATGGTATGAACTGTACTCCATTGATTGCTAATGTTTGGTTTATACCTTTAAGTTATGATGTTGATACTAAGGTATGGTTCTTTTGATATAGTAGGCAATGAGTTCACTTCATCCATACATCCATAAAATTCTATGATCTCTCTTGGCTTGGAACTATACAGTCCCTTTCTCAATAATAAGAACTATGAACGAACCGGTGACTGGGCATTTCTCAAACTAAGGAAGGACTTAGGGATTGAAAAGGGTGTGGCTTCAAGGGGATTTGATGCACTTGTGCTAGCCATTCTCTTGGGTGCTTGGATGTTTTCTTCTTGAGTTTTCTTACCATTCCAACGTTGCCACATTATTGGGAAGCTGAGAAAATAAAAATAATAAGTCTTTGCATGGTGTGATTCTGACGCAAAAAAAAAAGTGAGAATTCAAAGCACACCCCTTAGACAAAATAATCATGTTAGCTACAAACACTGGTTATGGAACTAAAATAAACATGTTCCCTCTAACTAAGGCCCTTCTCGCTTCCTACCTTCTCCTCTTTCGTTTTGTCAGAATGGTGGTGGTTCTTTGGTGAAAGCATTCTTGTTACTTCAAGTGGATGGATGGGTTGAATGTATTAATGTGGAGTCACTAAATGTGGTTTGTTTAAGGATAGATTTGGAATGGTATCTACTAAGTCACATTAACCATTAATACACCTTGTTCTTGAGATTCCATTCCATTCTATTCTTTCCATCCTTCTTTCCCCATTTATCACCTCATTGTCAGTTGTATTAGTAGTCCATATTTTGGTGGATGTATTGTTTTCTTTTTGGTAAATTTTTGTGGTTAAGACTTTAACTCTTGTCTCCGAATGACATTCCTAGAGCCTACGGACTCTTTGAATGTGGGATTGTCAGGGCATTAAGGGCATGAGTCTACTTTGGGGAGAACCCACTGGGATTCCTATTTGGTGCATCCATTAATTTCTTTCCCTTAAACATGTTCGCAATCACCATTTATTTTTGTTCATTTCCATCTTTGGCATCCATTTTATCGGTGTTGTTGTTGTTTCTTTTTCTTCATCTTTCTTATTCCTTCTCCTTTTCCATTCTATCGATACCGGAGGTTCACTCTCAGTCATGGGGGTCCTGGTCCAATTTTTTCGATTTTTCTCTTAACCCCTACACCTCGGGTAGTCACTAGTATTATATCTCTAGATCTGTATCAGCCATATCACAACTTAGCCAATGGACCTTACACCGAAGCAAGGTATCAATTGCATTATGATTCATTTATCCTTGCTAATATCAGACTGTGTTGTGTGTGCAAATGGCAATCATACAACAATGGATTGGATCTGAAGGAAACACTTGGAATGGATTGGTGCTGAAGTAGTTTCGCAAGGAACGAGATTGATGGCGCACTTATGGAAAAATAACGAAAGGCGCAATCTTGGTGTTGGCAGTAGCATACTTCTTCTTTTCTCTCTTTTCTCTTCTCTCTCTTCTCTTTTCTCTCTCAGCTGCCAAATAAGGCTGGATGTCAAATGTGTATAGTGTTCACTCTTGTTGTCATGAACACTAAATTTTTCCATGTATTGTAATGATGATCCATTCACNTTTCCCTTGTAAGATCATCTAGATCTAGACCCTTAGCTAAAATTTGGCAATTTTACCATTCCAAAGATAGAATAATTTCCATGTGCCCACAATAGGAGTCTCAAAGTGAATGGATCTTTATTTGAGAAAATTGTACTTGAGCACACATTTGTGTACAGAAATAAAGACAAACTTTCTAATAAACCTTCCAGTGCATGGACTAGGCTAATTAGGATTTAATTAATGTTAAATGCTTAAATTCTTTCTTAGATAATTAATCTCTCTTAACCCTCAACTCCCAGTTAAGTGCATTCAGTACGACCGCTTCGAGCACGTGTGCTACGCTTGGTAACCTAGTAACGAATAGCGTTTGGTAATCCCAGTAGCGTTGCACTAGTTCAGGGTGTGTACGGCAAGTGGGAACAGATACTGATGCTAGGACAATTAAAGCTTAGTTAGTGAAAGTTAGTCACTTAGTCTCTTCACCCTTTCCTCTCTTAGCATAGGCAATAAAAAGATAAAAGTTATAAAAATCATATACCTCGGACTTACTTAACCATACAACTGTGAAAATACAAGTAAGTCTGGGAAGACAACGATTGATTAACCTTAAGTGTTTCATAAGGCGCATAAGCACTTAGTCCTTGGAGTTCACCCAGATCGTGTGTGAGATGCTCGTATTTGTATGGTTGAGTGTAGGGGTACCTTGCCACTCATCAGCTTCTTCTCAATTTTGCTTGGCTCATTTTCTTTAGATATTTTGAGAGATAGGTCTCTTATACCCATTCGCACATCAACCGTGCTTAACCAAGCTCTTCCCATAATGATAGGGAAGTCATTATTACAATTGTCCACCTTAATTACTAGAAAATCAGTAGGATAGGACCATCCACAAACTGCGGTCACAATTTCCTCTACTAATTCCAAAGGGATAGTAATTGACTTATCTACTAATTCTAGACAAATGTTGTTCTTCTAAAGAGGTGGTAGGTTCCAGGCCTTATACATATCATGGGAGATGAGGTTAACTCCAGAACCAAAGTCAAGAAGAGCTTTGCATAGCTCTTGTCCAAAAATCTGTAGAGAGATGAGTGGACTTCCTAGATCAAATCTTTTTGTAGAAAGATTGCCAACCTTGATCTAGTTAGAAACAGCATGAGTTAGCATTACAGTGTGGATCCTAGGTGGCTCTTGGTTTGAAGGGCACTCGAAGGTATTTGATGTAGAGGATGAGGGTGATAGAGATGCAAGACGATTAGCTAAAGTAGGTTGTGAGGGCTGGAGAGGACTGATGGACTAGAAGAAATGTCATTTTCTTGATCAATTATCTAGACCAAAAATTAGTTGTGGTTGTATAACCCTTGTACCATTTTGTTATTACGGTTGTGGAGGAATCTCACTGTACATAGACGGAGAAAAAGGTAATTGGGTTAAAGGTGGAGGTGTAGATGTAGAGGGATGTGGAGGATGATATGAATATGAATATGGGTTCTAGAACTCCTAGGGAAGACGGGCTACTGAACATAGTACCCATATGGATCTAGTTGCCTATAAGGGTACTATTGCCTTGGCAATGGCATTCCCCATGATTGTGGTTGGTACCATTGCTGGTATTGTTCATAAGGTTGTGGAGGCGTTTCACTTAGGTAGTAAGCTTGTTGCTGTTGGTGGAATTGCCTTGGTGCCTTGAGGGTAAGGCAATCATCTTGGAGCTTGCCTACATGCTAGGCAAGGAGTTAATGCATACACTCCAAACTCTTGTAAGTGTGACACCATAGGGCAACATCCCTTTAGATGTTCGTATTGGCATATGTCACATTTAGTTTCATCATTAGAGTCAGACTCCACAACTTCCTCTACTATAGCAAATTTGCCCTTACCTCTTTGGCAAGCACGTTCAGCTTCTTTTTGCCTCTTGTGATTACAATCACTATTTTGCTCTTTGGATTCTTCAGCAATCTTCAAAGTGGTCTGAAATTTTTCATCCAAAGAGTCCCATAACTTATCAATCTTGGCCGAAATATTAGAGATAGATTTTTCAATGGGCAAGGCCTTTCGGTTCACCACTTCATCAAGTGGTGACTCCTCCTTATCATAAAATTTGACCTCTCATTTTCTAATGGAAGGGTATCTGTTATACTCTTCAGCACTTTCTCTCTTTCATAGCTCACCTTCTTCTTTTGCTAACTACTTAATTAACCTTTGGATTTGATGAGCTCTCATTTTAGACAACCTTCCTTGGGCATACATCCCAAGGGTTCTTCTTATTTTGGCTCTGAGCCCATCTATGATGTGGCGAAGTTGTTCCCTTTGAGAATAATCATGGCTAAGGCATTGACATAGGAGTGAATAGTATTGATCCATGGTGGCATCCAAGGGTTCATGTGCTCCTTATTTCTAGCCTTGGATTTGCCTTCTTAGATTAGACACTTTGGAGTACATTTGATATTTGTCATTGAATAGTTCTAACATGGTACTCCATTTGTGGATAGATTCTGACTCTAAGGACCAGTACCAGCTTTCAGCTTTCTTAATGAGTGTCCTTGGAAAAATTTTGAGTTTTTGCCACTCATTCTTTATGTTCTATAAGGCACAGGCATCTTGAAAAGCTTGTAGATGTGTCTACAAATCAAAATTGCATCCCCCCTCAAATCTTGGGATATTGTTCATGTCCAGGTGCTTAATCCAATGATCCTTCATGTGCCTAGTTGCGATTTTCACTACCTTTGCAATGTTGAGCATACTTCAAGTCGCCAACAGTAGTTCATCATCATTGCTATGTCAATGATGCTGATGATGGTTTTAGCCACCCCTTCAATTTTGTTAGCCTTCATGGTCATTGTTATCTCGATGATCATCTTCATCATGGTTGTTTCAACTATGACTTCCATGAGAACCGTCAGATGAAGAGGAATGTTTGGAATTGGATGAAGAGGATGAAGAGAAAGGTGGACCGCGACTACCACCATGGTGTCCACCACCACTTTATGCTTGTTATAATAACCATCCTTAGATCCCTTGTTGTTGTGATGTTTACTTGGGTCCCTACCTTGGCTATCATTTTTTCTTAAATCCAATTTATGAATAGTTGATCGCAAGGTTAGGTTCAAATCCTTGCCATTAGTAACAAGGGGTGGAAAATCTTTATGTTGAGAACCTTCCAAGGGAGGATCCTCATTGTCCTTTTGATCTAGTAGGAACAAGGGGTTAGTGTAATGTGTCCCCTTTGTAGCTTCATGGAGTTTTTTCTAACATTGATCTCGTTTACGTTGTGTTTCAATGGGATAATAGTTTCAAGTGTCGTATCCATTCACAACATATTCTTCGTGAATATCTGCTATGCCCAACTTCTTAAGGGTTTTGAATAGCATCTTGGGCATAGATCTATCGGGGGGCAAGACAACGTTACCCTCCATATCATGCCATCACATCTATTCATCTTTATGTAGGATGAAGGTGAAAATTGGCACAAACTCATCTGGATGAGTGTAGACCACTTTGCATTCTTATGGGACCAGTGGTTTGGTATCTTCAGGCTTGTGAAAAGAAGAAAACATTTTGCAAAACAAAAAAAAATTGTTAGTGTGCTTTTATAGTTCTATGTATAGTGGGAATGATATTGACCTTGAGGTTCATACAACAATATTCATGATATTCACTTAGACCTAAATAGCGCATGTTCCACAAACAAAGTTCCCAACAATGGTGCCAATGATGAGCAACAAGGTACCCCTATGCCCAACCATACGAATCATAAAGCATTCATGTGCAATCCAATTGAATTCTACAAACTTTGTCATTTCCAATGCACTAGCCCTTTAGGAAGTGAATCTAGCCTTAAGATTAATTGTTGTCTTCCCAATTACACTTGTGACGTTCGTTGGTGTGGTTAAGTGTGACTAAGGCATTTGATTTTTATCATTTTTATGTTTTATAGTTGGGTGCTTGAAATGTAGATAAAAAGGAATTTGATTAACTAATTAACTAATCATTTAACTAATCCTAACAGAAGTATCCGTTCCCACTTTCCATACACATTATGAACCCACATATCTACTGTTGGGTGACCAAGCGCTATGCTACTGGGCATACTAAGCGATAATGCTATTGAGATTACCAAGCGAATATGTGCTACGCTCGAAGTGGTTGTACTTATGTGTGTAATCTACCTCGCTTAATTGCCTCATTAATGTAATAACTGCAAAATATTTAATAACTAATTGAAATCATTGAATAAACAATTGGAAATAGTAAATGCATAAATAAAATAGCTAATCTATCCAAAGTGCTGCAAGGTTTATCAAAAAGCTCATCTTTATTGTCGCACACACTATCGTGCTTAACTACGACAATGCTCAAATAAAGATCTGTACACTCAAATGACTCTTGCTGTGGGCATTCAGAGGAAAAATTCTAACTTTCAAATGGAAAAAATGCAAGAGATCCACTGTAAGTATAATCTACTATGCCATAAATGTGCTACAAGCGCATATTTGTAGTTGAAAATCAAGAAAATTGACAATGTGTTGACAGGGCCTCATTGACGCATGGTAAGATGCATCGACTAAGCCTCATCAATGCAGCCCAGTCAACAAGGCCTTGTCTACATAGCCAACTTAACATGACTCATCACCATTTAATAGGTTAATAGGCTAACTACGTCATATGTTACAAATTCCATGCACAAGTCTACAATCACAATATTCTCCTCAAGTGGGGTGAAGTGGATGGAGCACAAGAATGGCTGTTAAATAAAGCCTCCACAAATATCCAGTAAATAATAATGAACACAAACTTATCTGATTTGTTTCTATTTCCTAGTTCATCTATGTCATAGGCCAAGATGTTGAATGTCATTAACTCTTTTGATAAGGGAGTCACAAAATTTTATACTCATGTTCATGGTTTTTATGTAGTTTTGAGTATTGATAAGGACATGTTTAACAATCTCTTCTATGTACTTGCTGATGGTGTTAAGGTGGCCATTAAAGTAGGGAAAGATGCCAATTGTAGAGAGGATATGGAGGCTTGGCTCAAATCGCCTCCTAGTACAACATTATCCTTTGATAATTGTGATATTGAAGAGGTGAATGAGTTATATTCTTTGTTATGCTCTAGATTTTTTCCCATGCTATTATTCTAAAAGAATATCATAGGAGAATAACAAGCTTGGGGGTATGAGAAAGATGTTGATTGATGGCACTGGGTTTGATTGGACCACTTTATTGAGTACTAGTTTAAGGGGTGAAATACAAAAATTCCATAACAAACTCAATTCAAGTTATCATGTGCATGTTACACTTTTTAGTGCATATCTTAGAAGGTTTGTAGAGTTTTTGGTGATCAAGAAAGATGGAAAATGGGTTGCACATGATTTTTTCTAGCTTTTAAAGCCTTGGGCTAAGCATATTGCTCACGTAATGCATGCCCAAGGCCCACCCATGGAGGATGTAGATGAATTGTTGTTTATTACCACTAAGAATGTTAGTAGTCTATGTGGTTATTCCCCTAACAACATGGGGATTGAGCTCCATGCTACGCATGGAAAGGCAAAAAAGACCAAAAGGTCATGTGTAGAAGTAGATGGTGCTATTAAGGAAAGGATAAAAAGGCCAAGAGTTGAAGAAAATGTCATGGCTCCTAACCAACAAACACCTAGTAAATTGACGATTAGGCTCAACCAGGCTCATCAAGTTGTTGAAGGTATGTATATATTTTTTAAAAATTTTAGGTTTTAACATTGATTTTTGGTTATATTTGGTTGATAAAAATGCTTACTAATTTTATTTTATTTTTTAGCTTTGGTTTGTTATAGTGAAAAAGCAAGAGTTGGTAGGCAAGGTTACTATGGAGAAAGAGCAATGGTGTAAAGAATAATAGAAAAGGATGGCTGAGGAAGTAGAAGATATTTTAGATTCCAATTTAGATTATTTACCTTCAAAAGGAAACCCTTCGATGGACATATCTCATGATCTTTCTGGTAAGTTTTGGTTACTTTGCAATTTTTGTTCTTGTGTATTATGTTTTTTATATTTTATTTATGTTATAAACATGGATAACTTCAATTTGTTGTGATCGCTATAGGGCATGAACCTCCTATAGAAACATCCACATTCTGCTTCAAAGCTTGAATAAAGATACCACTTCAAGAATCCTAAAGAGTGACAAATTACAAACACTTGGCATACAAAAGGCTATATGCTACCATCAACAAAGGTTCATGATTGTTTAGTTAATATTTTTATGAAGCACTTTAGGAGATCTTCCACACAAATATAAGGAAGGGGTAGGGTTCCCTTGGGAAGGGGGGGGGGGGGGGGGGGGTTGGGGGTGG
>MNCI01001743.1:149747-194102 GCA_015680685.1 Gnetum montanum | reverse complement strand
GGGGATGGGTGCATGGGGGATCGGGAAAGATGCTAGAACCCCAAAATAATTGTAATATAGATACACCCCAAGATATATAGTTCAATTATAACTTTATAACTTAGCATTGCCTACCAAAATGAAATCCATGACTTGGGGCTTTCAAATCAAGAGTCTTACCACTAGGCTAATACCTTATTGTTTTAATAAAAATATAAGTGTAAGCCTATAATGAAAAAATGTACCAATATGATGACCAATAAAATGCAAATTAAATACTTGAAATGACACTTAAGATACCTTTATATTTTCTATAAGCTCAAAAATACAATATCATATTAACTATATATATGTTGACCTTTTAGTATGTCAAAACCTTAGAAAATAGAGATTGTGGAAAATGTGCTTGTGATCTTGTAGGACTTGGAAAAGACAAAATCACGATGATGACAAGAACATAAGATCAAGTCAAGAGCTTAAATGGTAATAAGATAAGAGATTGGGACAAATAGCAAGTTGAGACCAAGATGAGAGTTAAGTTTCCAATTTGAGATGATAAGAAGTCTCAATAGGAAAACGAAGACTACAAGATGTCAAGGATGCATGAAGCTTATAAGCCAAACAAAGATGCTTTGGTATTTGCCTAGACGTCCCAAAAGATTACCAAATGTCCTAGGGATGAAGGATTAATTTTAGGCCAAACATCCCAAAAAAACACTAGACATCCCAATTACTACTAAGATGTCTCAAATAGGATGTCCTAAGTGAAGCGTCCTAATTTTCAGTGGAATTTCCCACTTGCAAGTGGCTTGTTTTCAATGAGACAACCCAACTAGTTGTTTCCTAGCCATTGCATGAATTTCGAGGAATATTTAGAAAGTAAAAGGTTATAAAATTGATTAGGATCCTTGTGAAAAGAAAAAGCACTATTCATTGGAATATTCATTGTCTGCATCAAGTAAATTTGTTGTGTTCCTTAATCCTTAATCATTTGTGAATTGTTTTGTGTGAGCTTAATTGCAAGGAATTTGTAAATTATAGTTACACTATCTCCTTGATTCTTTCTCTCTCTTTGTAGCTATATGGGGTTGATGTGCTTCTTGTGAGAAGGCATCTTGTGAACTTGTTGGGACTTTGCGTGGTTGAGTATGTTTCCAACAAGAAAGCACTTCGTGTATAGCTCATATCACTATAAAGGTTGTTGGATCCTTGAAACCACATTTTGAGCTTGTTGGAACCTTGCAAGGTTGAGTATGTTTCCTGCAAGAAAACACTATGTGTGGAGCTCAAACTTTGTAAAGGTTGTGGTGCCCTCTAAACCACATTTTTGAAGTGATGGGATGCAATGTTGCATGGGTCTCGATATCGCGTCAGCCCCTGCGATATCGTGTCACGATATCATAGCCTGTCTCCTTGTCTATAAATAAGAGGCGGCTTTCCCTTGTAAGATCATCTAGATCTAGACCCTTAGCTAAACTCTGGCAGTTTTACCATTCCAGAGATAGAATAATTTCCATGTGCCCGCAGTAAGAGTCTCAAAGTGAATGGATCTTTATTCGAGCAAATTATACCTGAGCACACATTTGTGTACGGAAATAAAGACGAACTTTCTAATAAACCTTCCAGTGCATGGACTAAGCTAATTAGGATTTAATTAATGTAAAATGCTTAAATGATTTCTTAGATAATTAATCTCTCTTAGCCCTCAACTCCTAGTTAAGCGCATTCAATACGACCGCTTCGAGCACGTGTGAGACGCTTGGTAACCCTGTAACGAATAGCATTTGGTAATCCCAATAGCGTTGCACTGGTTCATGGTGTGTACGGCAAGTGGGAATGGATATTGATGCTAAGACGATCAAAGCTTAGTTAGTGAAAGTTAGTTATGTAGTCTCTTCACCCTTTCCTCTCTTAGCATAGGATAAAAAGATAAAAGTTATAAAAATCATATACCTCAGACTTACTTAACCATACAACCGCGACAATACAAGTAAGTCTGGGAAGACAATGATTGATTAACCTTAAGTGTTCCATAAGGGACGTAAGCACTTAGTCCTTGGAGTTTGACCGGATCGCACGTGAGACATTCGTATTCGTATGGTTGAGTGTAGGGGTACCTCGCCACTCATCATGAAGGAACAAAGTTCGAAGATGTGCAAAGATTCTACCCTCTGAGGGTGGACATACCTAAGTTGGGAAACTACGTAAATCTATGTGTAGTTTTGGCTGTCTTGGTTGTTCGAATTGGGGAACTTATTCAATCCTTGATCTACATTCTCAGTCCTCAATATATATGTTTAGAAATGCATATAATCAAAAGTTCTCATTGTTCACAGAACATAAAATGCCTAAAATCTAAAGCAAAAGTTGTAGTTTAATAGATTGGCTTACATGCTTTGTGCCCTAGAGGTATTGGATTGAATCAAGTAAAAAAAAAGGCCTAAAAGCTAAAGTGATTATGAATTTAAGCTCAATAAGTAAGGTTGATGTTGCATGTAAATACCCAAAATCACACTTAAGATACCTTTATATGTGTGTGATTAGAAATGCATATAATCAAAAAATTCCATTGTTTGATTTCCTACTCTATTGGGGAGGTTTTTCAAGATTAGTTGTAAGGATGAAAATTTGAAAAAGTATCCTTAAAACCATTGGGCCTTTTTTTTGTTGATTTGGAGTTTCTCCTCTTTGTAGTACTTTTGCTTTTGTACTTTGAATTTTTATTATATATATATATATATTGAAGTTAGATACACCAAAATTCCCATTGTTGAGATGGCATAAAATGCCTAAAACCTAGAATAAAAGTTGTAGTTCAATTGACTAGCTTACATGCTTTGCACCACCTTGCAAGAACTACATCGAATCCGAGTACTAGCTTCATACATGCCAACGTGGAGACATATTTCAAGCTTAAATATAAATAACGCGAACATACCCATGTATCTATATATGTGTGTATATTTGGTGGAAAGAAGGCCTTATATGTATATATGGGGTGAATCTATGTTCAATAAGGTCGATGTTGCATGCAGCAAAACATACACGAGCAGATGTTCGATAACATTCGTACGTAATCGGTGAGATTAATCCGAGGGTGTGGACCAAAGGAACCGACCATCTTACAGAAGAAGACTTGTTGGGTTCATAGATAAAATCGCAGAGTCATCTTGCTCGGATCGTATACCGCGGAAATTCGATCGCAGTGTCGCTCACCTTATTCGCCAAGGGCATGGCTTCATTTAGCTCGTTAAAATCTGCGATATATGATAAAGAGCAGAAAAGACAGTAGGTTTCTGACCATTTTTGTTGGAATTTACTTTGCATTGAGTCTGCTGAACTTCGATCAGAAGATTTATGTTATAATATCTCTAAGACGGCCGTTTCTGTAGTGCGGCACAATTCCAAATGAAGTTATTAAATGGAAATAAGAGAGAAATGAAATAAATTAGTACACTTGCAGGATCAATTTATGAATGAATCAAATTTATTCGAGAGATGACTTTAGATTGAAAATAGTGCTAAACCGAATATTTCACCTGCGACACATAGAACGTTGCTTATTTGTATCTGACAAACCTTTTCGTGGAAATTGGCCCGCGTAATTATTATTCATAAATTGTTTGTTTTGTATTATCAGGATGAAACTTTCCCTGCCTTTTTGCCTTTGCCTCAAACTACACATTGTGTTGTTTAGAACCTTATTTTTGATTATTTTCTGATGGAATTTTTTGCTTGTTGAGTGAATTGAAGTTGTAAGCATTCCGGATATATACAGTTGATTGCATTCCTGGGTTTATCCAGTTATAATTGTTATTGATTAGTTTCTCTTCCGTTTGTAATATCTTTTAATGTTTGGAATATAGTCCATTTGCCTTTATTTTTCTTTCACTTGGTTGCTTCCCAGCCTTGCAGATATGCATCGTTAGGGTCCTATTTTCTTAAAATTGTTAAAAGCTGTGTTTGAGAGTATAATCACAACGTTCTTGCATCTCTTGCATGGTTTGAGCGTGCTGTTTCTAAATTAAACAAGGTAACTAGCTTAATATTTCACAGTGAATCAGTTGAAGAAGCTTTTACTAAATACCTTATATTTATTGACATAAATGTTATCTTTTCACACTTGATTTAAGTTATGTTGAGAGAATATAAGAACAGCTGAGTAACATTTATAACTAATTTGCCATATTCTTAAACAAGTAATTTTTATTTTCTTTTCTTTGTCCCTCTTTGAAACATGAGCAGCTGTGTTTTAACAAGTTTATTTCTCCATAATTCACTCAATTTTTATACTAAATCCAATTGGATTGCAGCTGCGCCCAGCTTCCTCGTCAACCCCATTGAGTGGGGGATGCATGACATGGGTTTGGTTTGTGTGGGTTGTTGGTCCCGCCCTCCGGGATGGGGGTTTTTTCTGTCTGTTCTCCGTTGGTTTAGCTTTCTGTGGTTGTCTTTGCTGGTGGTTGGCTCTAGGGACACCGGAGGGTGTTAACTTCAGGGGGACATCAGTTTATGTGTCCTTGTTGGTTGGCGTCAGGTGTCTAAGGGGTCCTTCTTTAACCCCATCTTTTGATGATGGTGTGGGTTCTTAAGGGGTCCTGGTTTAACCCCATCTTTTGATGGTGGTGGCCAGTGTTCCTCCCACAGTCTGTGGTGGTCGTGCTGGGCAGGGGTTATCCCTGAGATGTAAATACTTCTGTTTTTCTGTTAATATATTCCCAAAAATATGCTAAAAAAATAGGGAACCTTGTTGATAAATCAAATTGGATAAAAAATTGAATTCATCTATCAAATTGACAAAATTGGAAAAAATCATAAAAATTTATGTGTGGCTGCCTCATTCCTCATTGATGTGCATGCTTGGAATACTGAGTTGTGATGTTTATTTTGAATGATTTTGCTTTGAGCATCCCGTTAAGCAATTTTGGTAGAATGTTTAATAATGATTTCTGTGTTTTAGATCAGAATTAATTGTGATCCAATGGGTAATTGAACTGTAAATTAAAATCCCAAGATGATCTGATTTCTGATCAGCTTGGGACATGATTTGCGATTAATTGCACTGCACAATATTAATTGCAGATTTTTCAAACTATGCCTAAATGCAATGGATTCCACAGCGTCAAATATTAGCCAGTCATTTTTGTGACTTGATTCTTGATCATCTAATTCCGAGTCCTCTTACCAAAAATGTTCTCTTTACTTGTTCTGAAGAAAGAAATTTTTATATTAAAAAGAACAAGTATCTTTTTTTTCATTGGGTATCACAGGTTTATGGTAGAAGACTAAGGTAGATAGAATTAATCATTTCTTCTTTTCTTTCTTTTCTGAAGGAGTATTTCCAAATGTATATTTTCAGAAATTCAGCTAAGAAACAATCACGTTCTGTGAGATTTCTTTTTGAGCAAACATATAAATTTGTTTACAGTGATCTTAACTTGCATAAATTATGATAAAGAAGAAGTTCTACGTCAACTTGGATTTGCTACAGACATGCTAGTCTTTTGCGTGTAACAAATTAATATGATTTATCTAACTATTATGCTCGATCATTGATTTCTCAGACTCAAAGACAACATAGCAAAGAAATAACGGGGTCAGTTTCTTGAATAAGTTTTGTATCCTGGAATCATCTAATCCTACTTTATTTTGGCTTTTCTATATCATGTGAGGTCATCCCAAAAGGAAAGCAAATATTACCATATTTTAAATGTTTATTCATAAAATAATCTATATGTAATCAAATGTTGGAATTTTTGTTCTGTGACATTACATATGACCGTGCGAATGCCTAGTTAGTGACCCTGAAATAAATAATGCAAGATGAAGATATATATTATCAAATTGTTTCAAGTTTTGGGATTGCATTTACAGGCAATGCTATTTCATGATGCATATGAATGTCATTAGGACATTTTTTTATATGTTATTCTCTTGGTTATTTCACTTGTTGTAGCCTTACAGTATTGACACTTTGTTTTTACAAACAATTGTGTTAGGCAGTATGGTGCATTCATTAAAGGGCTTAATGCGTATGACCGCCACAAGAAATTCATGGAAGATTACGGTATGATATGATTGATTCATAGTTTTTAAACACCATCCTTTTAGAATGCTTATCTACATCTAAGCTTTTGGGTTTATGAGACCCTTGGTTCTCCTATTGTCCTGTTGTCCAGTGAGTTTACACATCCCAGTGTAGAAAGGAATGCTATTCTTGGTATCTATGTGCTATATTGCATTTTCATTATAGAATGTTCTCGCAGGATTTGTTTATTCTATTAATGTTTTCAGCGCTGCTTGGAAGAATGGATCTTGACCGTATTATGGATATTATTGTTTCGTTTCTGGCTGTATCTGCTTTCTTATTTCTTAAAAAGAGACTTTAAAAGTTCTATTACGTTTCCTACATCATTGTGGTGTCAGTTACTGTGGCTATATGCTTTCCAAATTCATTGCATATTTAGCTGACCCCATTCCAGGATTATGACGATTACAAAATATGCATTTAAAACTGGAAAAATTCAATATTTCTCTTTGTATTTGTTGGTGATTTGTTTCAAATCATGCATTTATGACCGTGAATTGTAATGTGGTATGTTCCATAGATGGGGAAACTGAAACTGAAATGAATTTATTATTATACCCACAAAAATGCCTTTCAAAAATCTGTTGGGCATGACAGTTGTGCAATTCAATCAACTTGAAGTTTTTCAGCAAAAAGGAGCTGTAGTTTTGAGCATGTTTCTAAAACTTCTGCAGGTCTTTTTGATTATGAATTAGTCTTTTATCAGTTTGTATAGCTATCTTCTTAATGACCTTCATACTTTGTGAATATTCTTTGTTTTATCACAATACCATTTTATATCATGTTGAACTTTACTTGTTCGGACTGCTTTATTTGCTGCAAGAAGTAAAACATGGGTTAGACTAATTAACGCTATTTTTGACTGTCATTTGTTTGCACCTATGCTAGAGTCCTTTTTCTTTGTGTCTTGCTCTACTTTAATTCACCATATGTTGTATACGTGCTTATAAGTCACTGGACTAGTTTTCTTTAAGTAATCAGTTTTCTGATGGTAGATTTTGGTTGCTTTATCTTGCACAAGCTACATCACCGGTTCTGTTATATACAAAAAACTGATTGTATGTTTAGGGTTGTTGCATTTGGTTTTTAAAAAGCCTTTATACTTCAAATTTCCCACCATTCATACCAGAAATGTAAATTTCTATTTTGTTTGTTGTTCAGTTCAATTTTATGGAAAGCATTCGATTATGGACAAAAGCCAACTGGTTAAAACTGACCAAGACACTCTTAGAGAATCTTACAGGTTTGTTTTGAAAAGTTTTGACTATGTTACTGTTTTAATTTTTGATTGCTATATGAAATGAAGTAGTCATAGTTCTTTCCCTTTCTGTTTTTTGGCATTTAATATTTTGCGGCAACCACCCTTTCCAAGCAGCCCACCAGCTACACAGTGGGATATTTGTATTTATAACCTTGCATGGCTGCGCACCCATCAGCCTCCATTGGGCAATCCTTTGCACATAATTGCAGAGGCTCCTCCAGATGTGGGAGTCCTTGGGGTTTGTTGTCCAAGGTTGGTATGGGCACCAATTGCAGTTGATAACTGTCATTTTGCATGAACTGATTCATAATCCCCTGGTACTCGATGAAGATGACATCATGAAATCTCAACACCTTCAGAACCCCCACAAGTCTTGGTTTGGCCACCTTCTCCCAACAGACTAGATACATACATTCGCCACCTTTTCCTTTGGACCAAATAAAGTTTCAAACAATTTGATCAACTTTGTTAATGATGCCCTTCGGAGGAGCAACAACGGGGGCAACATATCTAGCAATAGTAGATAGGACCAAGGTGACTAGAATAATCTTCCCTTTTCTAGTCAAACAACATGAGGTCTATTGCCTTACTCGAGATTGAAGCTTTTGGACCAACCAAGTCTTGGACAATTGCTTGTTCCAAGCAAACATGGGCACTCCTAAATACGAGTCTTGCATTGTACCTTGCAAAATCCTTAGGGTCTGACAAACCTAACTTTTAACCATCTCCTCAGTATGGAAAACATGTATTGCAGACTTTCACTGATTAAGCTCTAGGCCCACTTCTTTTGCTATCCTACTGAGAGCCCTTTTGATTGCCTGCACCTTTGGCATTGCCACCCGGGTCATCAAATCGTGTCATCAACAGAATGTTCAATGATGTAGTCAACCCCTTCAATATTTAGTCCTTGGATCCCTTCAATCTTGCAATACAGATTCATGCTATCCATGGCTATAATGAAATGGTAAGGGGAAAGAGGATCACCTTAATGTAGCCCCTTGCAAGGGGAAGAAAACCCCCACAGCTTCCCAGTGATGTCAAATGACTAGGCCCCTATGGCCTAAAGATTAATGCAGGGATCAACAAGTTTTTGGTTGATTCTCCTCTTGAGGATAATGTCTCGAAGAGCACCCCAATTGATGAGCAATGAATATACCCTATGCCCAACCATATGAATCACTAGTGTTCACTTAGCGATCTGGTCAAATTCTGTACACTTCAGCTCTCTAAGTACACCGATTTCTAAGAGGTGAATATAATTGTTGCACTCGTTGTATTCTTAGTTCCACTTGTGAAGTGCAAGTGTATGGTTAATTGTAACTGAGGCATTTGATTTTTATCATTTTGTCTTTTATGGTTTTAATCAACTAAGTGCTGGAAACAAAGTAAATTTAATATTCAATTAATCTAATTAATCTAATAACTAACTAATACTTAACTAATCCTAACATAAGCATCCGTTCCCACTTTCTGTACACATCCTGAACACATTGCAATGCTACTTGGTTACCAAGCGTTAGGCGCTATTGGGATTGCCAAGCATTAACGTATGCCTGAAGCGGTCATACTTATGTTTGTTATTTAATCGGTATTAAATTAAAATTCATTAAAGTAAAGTGCATGAATAATAAATGCATAAGGAAACATTAATCCATTCTAAGTGCTACAAGGTTTGATCAGAAAAGCTCATCTTTATTGCCGTTCACACTAAGGTGCTCAAGTACATCAGTGCTCAAATAAAGATCCATACACTTGTTTGACTCCTACTGCGGGCACTCAGAAAATATTTTAACTTTTGGAAGGAAAAATTGCAAGATCTTTGCTACAACTAATGGAAATATGTTTGGATCATGTGCCCAAGTGCTGTATTTATAGGTAGGCAAACATCCTGCGATATTGGATATCCAATAATGTAGCATGTGATCTGATATCGAGGCCTAAGCAGAATACGAGTCATCACTAGTGGATTGTGTCATAAGCTCTAACAATATCAAGTTTTGATGCACATACCAGGGAATTTGGCTCTTTGTATGGAATGCATCACTTCTTGGAGCAAGGGGATCTGATCTTGAATGTACCTTCCCTTGACAAAATTGGCCTACTGGGGAGTGACCAAGGATGACATCAACAGTTGGAGGCATTTAACTAGAATTTTGGTGAATAGCTTGAGTAGCATATCGCACACTCCAATGGGTTTGAAGTGGATAGGTTTGGTGCAATGAGAGATTTTTGGGATGAGCACGATCTGTGAGCAATTAATCTCATGTCTAACTTGTCCCCACTTCAACATGAGGTTGAAGGCATCAAGGAGATTGCTCCCCAAGATGTCAGAGAACTTGCAAAAGAAATCAATAGGCCAGCCATATGGCCTTGGAGCCTTAGCACTCTTAAGGAAGGCCATGACATTAGATAATTCCTGCCTAGTGATGGACATGAGGAATCTAAGGTCATCTTCCTCCTCGACAACCTTTTGAATTTGGACAAAGATAGGGGAGTATTCCCCTTGTTCAAATCCTGGACTAGTACCTTTGCATCTCTTGGGCAATGCTATGTGTGTCGTGGAGGAGTTTTTGCCACACTGCCTTGTGCCCCCCACCCCCCTTGCGAGAGGTTTTGAATCTTTTTTGATTGATTGTTAGCCTTAGTAGTTGCAAAAAAGAAGCAAGTATTTTTGTTGCCTTCACTAAGCTACCTGACTAGTGATCTCTCTCTCTAGTATTGCTCCTCTTCTTTCGATAGTTGTTGCAGAGTGACCAAGATCTTGTGCTCCTCTTCCTCTAGCAATTCCCTAGCTTCCTGTTAGGCCTAGATATCAAGCAATCTTTGCTGCAGTGCAGTATGGAAAGCTTTGAAAGAATATTTGTTTGACACTTGCATTCTTCGTATCTCCTTTTTGACATGTGCAAGCTCGTGTTTTAGGAAATCCTTAGGGTTAGTTTGCAAGGGAAAATCTCCCCAGATGTCCATCACTAGCTTACACAACTAGTGTCTTGTTAGCCATGGTTGTTTGAATCTAAACTGAATAGACCCAAGTTTGTCTGGGTTGTTGGACTATATAGATCAGAGCTTGATGATTGGATGCCCACTACTTGTGGCCAGTAATAGAGACGTCATGGTAAAGGAGGATCTTTGTACTAACCTAGACCTTATCAATCTTAGACATGACCCAATTAGGCCCTTTTCTTCTATTGCTACAGGTGAAAAGGCATCCCTTTATATCTACATCAATCAAGTCAAAAGTTTGGAGAAATTGCTGGAACTCCTGATTCGTTGGCAGAGGTTCGATGCCTCCCCTAGTCTTTTCCCATGCATATAGGTACTAGTTGAAGTATCCAATTAACATTTAGGTGTGGGGGTTCAAAACATGCTCAACAATTTTGTGGAGCTCCTATAATCGTTGTCCCCAATTCTAGGGGCCATATAAGTTCATGATATTGATTCCTTGTGGTGGTAGGAACACCATAAGGCTTCAGGTGGATTCATCAACGATGTCAAAAGGTGTGCGGGAGAGCGTGGCCAACCCCCTACCTTGCCATGACAATCCACAAAGTGAGAGTACCACCCTTGCCAATGCAGAGAATTACAATGTATGGTGTGCAATTTAGTCTTTTGGAGGCATACCATGTCACAACCTACATCTTGCACTAATTCTTTTAGGGTACTTCTTTTGTAGGGGGTACCTTGTCTCCTACAATTTTGTAACAAGGTCTTCATGGTCTACTAGTAGACCTCTTTTGTAAAGCCCTCTGAGGATTGCTTGAGATCCCAAATCAATATCCTATTGTGTCTTCTTATTTCGTGTTTCTTGTCTTGTTGGTTGTCCAACCTTTTGAGACCTTGTGGAAACCATAACGCCCTAATCCTCTTCTATTAGGATCTTGCGAGTGACTGGCTCAAATGACGATAGAGTTGAGCCATGCACCATTGACATCCACCTCCAAGGGGCAGGAGTTCTCCACTAGGGGGGTGGTGTGCAGATGGTTGGAACACTTGTAATAGTAGGAGTGGGAGGTGGAGAGGAGGCATCCCCCCCACCCTGTAGCCCCCCTCCCTAGACACAATTGACACTGGATTTGCTTTGAGAACCCCCTACTATGGGTTCCCATGGAGAAGCAGCTGGAGAGACTTGACCCTTTTTCTCCACTAGCAACCAACCATATGTATCCGATTTGTTCTTAGGCCTAGGTGCCTTGGCATGANCCCCTTTTTGAACCGGGGCTTTTTGTCCAAGGCAACATTCTCATATTTTACATGTAGTTTTCCTTCTTAGACAAAAGATCTAGGATGACCTCCCGCAGCAAATCGTTAGGGAATAATGACCTCCAAACACAAAATCTCACATAACCCACTTGTTCCTTCTACGTCATGAATTTGTTGAAGGAGATGAACTTGCCAAAGAGGCTTGCAAGTGTATTTAGGAAATCAACCATCTAAAGCTCCCAGGGCAGCCCCAAGACCCTGATCCAAACTAGGCCCTTTAGAAGAGATTGGGATCCCTATGTGCTCTAGGCCACTAATGAGTTAGGGCTGCGCTCCTGTGCCTCAGTCTTCACCATTGCTGCCCGTGTCCCATTCCTGCCTACCTCTGCCCATGGCTCTCACAAGTCACTCATCTTACTAACAAGCATCACTAAGTTTTTGTCCCTCGTTTGTATTTGACTTGTTTTTGTGGCTGTAATATATTCCTGACCTTCTCTCCTCAGGAAAAAAAAGAGAGGATCTAACTAACTTACTAACTAACATGCTGTCTAATCTTGTGGCCCTTGTCCAAAATGAGAAGTGGGAGATCACTTTAATGCCATACTTCTATGTTATAAGTGAGGAAGGAAGACTAGTACAGTCCTTTCCTACAATCGATATAGCAACCAAGTAGCTACCAAGGAGCAATTGTTTGACAATATTTGGACTTCTACAAAGATGCTCCTTGTGTTATTTCCAATACTATTGGGTTTTGGGTTTTGCTGAGAGTTTTTCCTCGTGTCTTAGTGAACTGTTGCACTGTCTTTTATTCTGTAGTGCCTTGCTCGGTGGTGCAAGTGGACAGAAAAAGTTGAGTAAGATCGAAACACTTGTACTCAGTTTTGGGTCAATTCAGTTTCCATTAATTTGTGTAAGGCTTGTATATCTTAGTGACACCCTATTGGTATTGAACGTTTGACTTAAGGATTCAAGCTACATGCCCTAATCAACAAGTCACACACCTTGATATATAATGCAAATAAACCAACAAGAAATAAAAAAAATAACAGATTTTACATGATAAGTAGAGCTCCAGGAGAGAAATAAGAGGATAAAAGCTTGAAGAAACATCAATGCATTGCTGTAAACTTTGAGGAAAAACCACTTTGAAACCTCTTCAATGCTAGCATTCTGTCTATGTGCTTGAGGAAAAGCCAATGAATTGCTTGTTCGTGTTTCATCTATATGCATCTCCTTGTGCAATCAAAGCATCTGCTATGGCCAACACTCTTTACTACAATGCTAGCCTTCAAGATACAGTTGCTTGGAGCTGATATGAGAGAAAAATGAAGAAATGTGTAAAATGCAGCAAAGGCAGTCCTACGTTGATATCACTACACATATGATGGAAAGCCAAGTACCAAGTACAATAAACGTCCCTATGAGCATTTAACTCAGGGAGAGCCTTTTTATTGGCTGTTTTATGATTAGGATTTTCTTGGTAATTGAAAAAGATTTTCCACTTAATAAACTGGCAAACGTAGTGATACGCTTTATGCAGGTCAACATCAGGGAGACTTTATGCCAGTCTCTGATGCTTCTAGGGTTTGGCAGTGGCTTTTGATTCTATCATCATTATCCTTTAAGAAATAGGTTTCACACTCTATGCCAAAGTATTCTTTGCCATTATTCCCGTGTCTTCTTGGAATGTAATTGGATCTCAATGAACAATATGTTCAATCAGAGTCTATATGGTTTTCTGCTTTTAATACTTGTTTGATTTGCAAGTAGGGTTAAATTTTTATCAATCCTTTTGATTTCCAAGCAACATTGATGTGAATTATTCCACAATGCATTGTAAAGTAAGCAAAAACAAAGTTATGGCTTTGGGTGGATGCCATTGGTTATGCTTTTTTGAAGCATTTAATGAAGATCTTTATACTGCACACTGATGCTAACTGCGTTCTCCCTTTTGAGGCCATTAAAATTTGTTCTTTGTAAGTATAAACGTTTTTGTATGACAATGTTGGTCATTGCTAATCCAAGTTTTCTGCCTTAACAAGATTTATACGAAGTGAGGAAGATGATCAGGACATGTCATGGGAACAACGGCTTGCAAAACGCTATTATGATAAGTTATTTAAAGAGTATCCTGGAATTGATGAAATAATGGGAAATAGGTTTTATCTCATAGCCCCCATCTCAAATTTGTTTTATTTTAAAAGTTTTTTTTTGGGTTCAATTTCTTTTCTGTTTCTGGTTAATTAGAATCCATTCTGTGTTTATGCAGGTTCAATTTATGCACTGTAGTTTGTTCATCTTTTACCACAGCTGTAGGGGAGGTTAACAAAGAATCAAAATGTTTTAGCAACAGTGATGTTATTCCTTTATGCTGTTACCGGTATCAGTGTAGTGTCAAACTGTCATTGATAGTTCCTTTGAGGTTATTATAATTTAGAGAGCGTAAAGCAACATAGGATGGCTACTAACTATTTTAATGAGACTCTCATTTCTGACATTTTGGTCCACCAGGAAATGAGATTTCAGGGTCTGAACTTTGCGGGATAATTCATGAATTCATTCAGTGCACAGATATTTTGGACTTTTTCAAGATAAAAGGGCAATTTGGGAACTAGTTTGCGTAAACTACCAAATATTAACAGTATACCAACAAACTTTGCACTTGCTCAGTATTTATTAATACAGCACGGGAGTAAACAGAAACATTCTGGTCGTGGTACTCGTTGATTATTTGCTGGAGATAACCAACCTATGGCTTGATGGTACTGCTTCCATCATACAACCATAGGTGCACAAAGGATCATCACGTAGAGGTTCAATGCTCATCTTGCCAAAGTGGAGTCCTGGGAGGGTCATTGATGAACAAAAGCCTAAGCTCTTTTAAGTGGTTACACCTAAGCTTGAACCTAGGTCAACTTGAGAAACAAACAGCTGGAGTGATGGTCCTTTGTGCATAGTTAGCCAAAAATAATGGCTGGGACCATAATACATGCACACATGTGTGCACATGTAAAACTTGGTGATACTATGCAGTTTGGCTGTACTGCCTGACACAAAATGAATATACAGGGTTTTTAGCATGATTCCAAGTGGCATTAGGGAGACTTGGACTCGTGAATCATTTTAATGTAAATATGATCCTTAGCAATAAGCATCGGAAATCCAAATGATTTTGGCTAATTAAGGGTATCATATGTCTATGTTGATCAGGTTGAAAGACTGCAATTTTTTGGTGGAAACGTAGTTGGTAAAATTTTATTGCATTGAGAATTGGTAATATCTTGATCATAAAAAAATCAACAAAATCAAGAGAAAATGGGAAATTAAGTGATGTAGACGAGCCTTTGTCTCAAGCTGGACATCACAAAGGCTTACGACACCCTTAGTTGGGAAGCTCTGCAGACCATCATGCAGCATAAAGGTTTCGACCCGCAGTTCACCCGTTTATGCATCCACATGCAATCCTCGGCGGGCTATTCCTTCAACGTGGGGGGGAGGCTGTGGGGCCTTGCGTCTCCTGGGAGGGGACTGAGGCAAGGGGACCCACTCTCTCCCCTCCTTTTCATCATTGCCATGGACCTGATGCAACATTACTGTTGCACATCCGGGGTCGATGGGCTGAACATTGCGGGGGTGACCTGTCGGGCGGAGCACTATGCGGATGACACGATGCTGCTTAGTAGGGCGGCAGTCCCATAGGCCCGATGCATTAATTTGGCGCTGGATCGGTTGGCTGCGGAGCTGGGGTTGGCGGTCAACAGGGCAAAGTCCGCTGTCTATTTCGTGAACGTGGACGAGCCGGTCCAAACGAGGGTGACCCAAACTTTGGACATTAGGCCAGGGTCTCCCACCGACATATACCTTGGCATCCCCCTTTTTCGATGGGGGCAATCCGCAACGTGGGGCCCCCTTCTGGAGAAGATGGAACGACGGGCCAGCCACTGGGCAAATAGGTTCCTGACCCGCAAGGGATGTCTTCTGGTGGCCACCGGGATCCTCGTGGCCACCGTGCGTTTCGTCGCGGCGGTGGCCGCCCCCCCTGGAAACGTCATCAATGCCGTTAACGCCCTGGTTCGGCACTTCGTGTGGGGGGGGGGGCAGAGGGGGGAGCAAGCTGCACTTGGTCCGTTGGGAGCAGGTGGCGCGCCCGCGGGACGCTGGCGGGCTGGGTGTCACGACTTTCGAGGATGAGTTAATGCTGGGGCGGCAAAGGCTCGTCCTCCGACTTACGCAGCCACCTCGGGACCCGGCCCCCTGGATCGACGTCATTAATAACAAATACATCCGTTGGGATGTGACGACGCGGGACTCCAAGTCCTGGCAGGTGGTGGCCCGGCACGCATGCGCCATGCAGACCTCGGGCTGGGCGCATCTTGAGCCACGCGCCATCATGACGGCAAAATACCCCCGCAGCGGCACGTGGCGGCAGGTCTGGAAAGGAAGACTGCCAGAAAAAATTAAATTCTTCCTCTGGCTGATGCACCATGACGCGTTACCTGTCAGGAATTTATTGAGGCGGCGGGGGCTTCTCGAGGCGGACACTTGTCCGACATGCGGGGGGGCGGGGGAGACTGTTGCACACTTCGTGCGCGACTGTCCCCGCACGCGCGACGTGTGGTGCGCGGCCGCTGTGCCCCCCCCGAGGCATGCAACTGGGGATTCGTGGGCCGCCCTACTTCTATGGACGGTTTGGAAGGCCCGCAACAATCTCGTCTTTCGGCAGCAACGGCGCCCTCCCCCGCAGCGGCTGGTTTGGCAGGCGTCCTGCGCGTGGAAAGAAATCGAGGACGCCATGGGAAAAACGCCCACGTACGAACCGGACTGTGCCAGGTTTCAGGAATTCGAGGAGCTCTGGCAGCTGGTGAGTCAATGCGGATGGGATGTTCCTCTGCAGCGACTTGTGGGGGACCCAGATCTGGCTGATGACGCCTTCTTCTCCAACTGGGTCAACGACCGCACCTTCTTCAGGGGGCGGGAAATCTGGGTCACGGAGGCAGCTATCGCCAGCTGTCCGGGGACCCCCATCGCCGGGGAAACCATCCTCCCGTCTACCCACGGCCTCACGGATGCGGGGATGTTCTTCCGTGGGACCATCCCAAGGACCATCAGTCGACAGGTGCCCAGATCTGCTCTCCCTCGCCTCTGGGCCCGGGGGGCGGACCTGGTGGAACGGTACTTCGTCCAGTCTGGCAACGGGTCCAAGCTGCAGGGCCTGCATTTCACCTTCCTCCGCTGCCTGAAGACCGGTGGCCAGGTCAACCTCCCCCTCTATTTTAAGGAGGCCCTCCGCCTCAAACGCCGGGGTAAGCACTCGGGGGTGATTTTGGCTCTGTGGCGGGGGGCGGAGGGGAGGTAGCAGCCCCCCCACCCTGCCCCCCCTCGGGGGAGCTGCTCCCCCGGGTCGTCGGGGGGGGGGGGGGGTGCCTGTCCCGGTGGTGTTCATTTCGGGTGGGGTCGTCGGGCCCCGCGGGCGCGGCGCCCTCCCGAGTGGCCGGCCGGGACGACCTCGGCCCCCCCTGCGCCCTCTCCTCCGCCCACGACCTCCTCCTGGAATGAAGAGCAACGGCAAAAGCTGGTGGCGGAGGCCCGGGCGGCGGAACGGAGGGAGTGGGAGGCAAAATGGGCGGAGGCCCTGGCCCAGGCCCGCAACGAACTGGAGGCCCAGTTCCAGGCCAGGGAACAAGAGCGGGCTAGACATCACGACCTCATGACGGAGGCGGCCAAGGCCAGGCTCGCCGACGAAATCAGAGCCCNACATAGGATGACTACTAACTATTTTAATGAGACTCTCATTTCTGACATTTTGGTCCACCAGGAAATGAGATTTCAGGGTCTGAACTTTGCGGGATAATTCATGAATTCATTCAGTGCACAGATATTTTGGACTTTTTCAAGATAAAAGGGCAATTTGGGAACTAGTTTGCGTAAACTACCAAATATTAACAGTATACCAACAAACTTTGCACTTGCTCAGTATTTATTAATACAGCACGGGAGTAAACAGAAACATTCTGGTCGTGGTACTCGTTGATTATTTGCTGGAGATAACCAACCTATGGCTTGATGGTACTGCTTCCATCATACAACCATAGGTGCACAAAGGATCATCACCTAGAGGTTCAATGCTCATCTTGCCAAAGTGGAGTCCTGGGAGGGTCATTGATGAACAAAAGCCTAAGCGCTTTTAAGTGGTTACACCTAAGCTTGAACCTAGGTCAACTTGAGAAACAAACAGCTGGAGTGATGGTCCTTTGTGCATAGTTAGCCAAAAATAATGGCTGGGACCATAATACACGCACACATGTGTGCACATGTAAAACTTGGTGATACTATGCAGTTTGGCTGTACTGCCTGACACAAAATGAATATACAGGGTTTTTAGCATGATTCCAAGTGGCATTAGGGAGACTTGGACTCGTGAATCATTTTAATGTAAATATGATCCTTAGCAATAAGCATCGGAAATCCAAATGATTTTGGCTAATTAAGGGTATCATACGTCTATGTTGATCAGGTTGAAAGACTGCAATTTTTTGGTGGAAACGTAGTTGGTAAAATTTTATTGCATTGAGAATTGGTAATATCTTGATCATAAAAAAATCAACAAAATCAAGAGAAAATGGGAAATTAAGTGATGTAGAAAATATAAAAACACTTTTTTAAAAAAATAATTGTATGTCATAATTATTCAAGGCTACATGACTAATTTTACAGTAACAAATGATTATGAACATTGTTATTTAGTTGGACTTCTGAAGTCAAACTAAAATTAAGTGTTGTGAAATAATATAGTAGCACAAAACCTCATACGTACAATATCTTTCTATATCCTGGTTGATACCATGATAAATGGAATGAAATTAAAAAGTTCAATGCAAAAGTTGTTTAAATACTTGTTTATATGACTGAATGGTATAAGTGAACATGTAGTGTTGTTCATAAGTTGTGATAAGACTAAAATGATGAAGAAAGAAACTTCATTTTATCTGTTAAAAAAAATGTTTTCATGGTAACAAATGCTCGAGAACAATGTTATTTAGTTGGGCTGTCTAAAGCCAAACTAAAATTAAGTGTTAAGAGTAATAACATATTTATACAAAACTTCTTGATCGTTTGTTATGGATGGTACAGTGTACAATAGCTTCTATATGTTGGTTGATACCGTGATAAATGAAATCAAATCAAATAGTTCAATGCACATGCTGTTCAAACAGTTGTGTACACGACTCTGACTTGTATAAGCAAACTCGTAAGTTGAACATACATATGTAATTGGTATAATGCTAAGATGATGATGAAGCAAACATATTTTTACGTGTAAAAAAAAATCTTATTAAGCTAACAAATAAGGAAATCTGCTCTACAACAAACCATAGTGGCTGTCTAAACTCAAACTATCATATATAATTAATCATATTTTACTTTTCTGAAATTGTTGGCTTTTTCTCAAAAACAATGTTCTATTTTAATTTTCTGTTCCCAAAGCAGCAAGGTAATGATACGTGGAACATATATTCAACTATTGTCATTGCGGAAAAATCTATAAGGTAATGCTGATCGTATGGATTAGAGGAAAAGTAGAAAACTGAACCAATGGGGTATGAGGAAATACATGGTGGGCTCTTTGTACTTGAAATAAAGCAAAATTAAAAATCAAACAAACTGGGAACCAGCCATTGTTGGATCTTGTTGACTATTTCAGTAAGGTGGCCCATGGTAGATATTGGTTAGATTTAAAGATTATCCAGTCCTACTGTAGCTCAGCATAAATTACTGCGATTGAACCTGTGATCTAAATGATGCAACCCACAATTGTTATCAACAAGTTAAAACCCCGTTTATAATATTGCCTTGTTTTATTATTGCTGGTGCGATTAGTGAATGTTATTAATAAGTATGTTGTTCATAGCATATTTGGAGTTCAGCATTTTTTAAATCGGACATGTGGAACTTTGGTGAATTCTTGTCTTATCGAAGGCATTTATTAATTTTCATCTAAAATCATGTAGATATGTACAGTTATTTTATCATTTATTTTTTTGCAATGACAATTTACATTTTGTTTCCAACTTATTAACTACAGTTTTAGCTTTCAAAAGCTATGATTAATTTCACTGCTATGTATGATCCTTGACAATATTCAGATATTGCCTTGCTGATATGTCAAGATACAAAGAAGGAAAGGTATACATTCATCTTTTAGAGTATGATGAACTACGATCATAACTTTCTTGTTGCCAGATAGTAGTTTTATTTCCCCTTGACAGAAATTTTATTTTGAACCACAAACTTGCAAGGATCTTAGAGATCAAGCTCCATTACATATGTATCCAACTTAAATGCAATGCAAAAAGGTGAAATAACCACCCTAACCTTATCCCAACTACATGGGGTCAGCTATATGAATTGTTTTCTGCATTTCACATATATATATATTGATAGGAGGAAAACCTGGTTCCAAAGAGGCCAGGGTAACTATTCAAGAGAAAAGAGCACAAAAGGAAGCCAAGTTAGATAAGGGACTGGAAGTTCTAACTATTGATTTTGTGCTTATAAAAATGATGAAGAGTGCTAATGGACAGATGCTGATTGAGGCCTTGACAAGATTGGCAGCGGCCTGTTGAGTTGGTATAGTGTTTCTTCACCTAGTTCAAGAATGTTTCAAAGCTGCATGGGCTACACCAATGCTTAGCAAAGACAAGCATCACCTAGCATTGTGCTTCAATATTGGTATGGAATCCAGCTGTGGATAATCCAAGGGATGATGAAAATATCAAAATGAATATTTGGTGGCCTAGATAGTGTGATGGACCCTCTACCTCTATGTAGCATATAGATGGAGCTAAGATTAAAGGGCATATTGTGAGGCATGCTAATGTTGAGGTGCTTGTTGACATGCATATTGTGCATGCTGAGCAACAAACTAGCCCAACTTAATTCAAGGCTCTTATAGAAACTAGGGTGTTAATGGAGTTGAGATTTGTAGCCTGGTGGACGATATGCTTCTCTTTGTTTTTCAATCTCCAGGGATAAGGTTTTGTTTGGTGGTTTGTGGTTCTTCAGAGCCAAAGGGCTTTGCCTTTACACATTGGTGGCCAAGGGTCCATAGAGACCCAAATCTATTTTCTATGGTTCTTGTTTGGATTAGGGCCTTGGATGTGTCTTAGGAGCTTCAAACAATGAACAATGGGGTTTTTTTTGGGGAATTTATCAGCTTTGACAAATTTATAGAGACCAAGGCGCATATGGGAGACACACGTTTTTGTGTTTGGAGGTCTTTGTCTTCGAAGGATCCAGTGAAGGAGATAATGTTGGATTTTCTGTTTGGAGAGGAAATAGTGACAATGGAATATGAGAATGTCCCAGTTGATCGATTAGCTGCAACACATATCCCCTCAGAATTCCCCTATGTCGTCTATGGCAAAAACAACCACACAACTAAAGATTGCAGGATCAAGCCCAAGAACCCTACATTGAAGACTGAAACTGATGAGGGGTGGACTTTGGTGGGACGACATGGTCGGACTCGGTCTAGTCCTACTACGGAAATGTAGCCTCCTACCGTCTCACCTAGAAGGATGTTTACCTTGGCCCCTTGCACAAGCCTCGAGGGGGACACACCCATTAGTTGCACCCCATAGGGGCAAGGGGGAGGTCTTCCCTGATGGATTGGATTTCAACAATATGGGTCTTTGTCTTGTTGAAGATGACGGACATCTTGGGAGTTGCTCAAGAAGGTAGTTTCGCTATGGCCTTCGACCCAAACAAGGCTGGGCATCCACTAGGGTTGGTGGCTTGTTCCAAAAAATCGTAGCTTGAGGTTGACTTGGGTTCTCAGACCACCTGGAGGGAGGTCTACTAGAAAAGGTCCACAAGTAAACCATGAGAATCCTCTCATGTAATTGCAGGGCTAGGGTACACCCTACAAATGCAATACCCTGAAAGATATCATGCATATAGAAGAATGTAATGTCATCTATTTGTAGGAAACCAAAATGCAACTCTAGGAATCCCTCTGGTTGCAGTGGTCAGGATGGGAACTCCATTTTGTTGCCTGCAGAGGCAAGGTGGGAGGCTTGGTTATGCTCTCTAGGTTGCCATTGACCTTAGTTGACTCCTTCACTTGGAGTGTGATGATTTTCTTGGTCTCCCTTAGGATATGGCTCACAAACTTCTATAGACCGCAAAGATGGGAAGCCCGACTTTAGGAACTTAGACACATTGCCTCATTGATCCATAACAAACAATAGTGGATCATTATTGGGGATTTCAACAAATGCCTTCATAGTTGGGAGAAGTCTGGGGGTGATGCTGATGATCCTCTCGGTTGTCGATTCTTGTTGCAATTCTTGTAGGATCATGATTTGGTTGACATGGAGCTTAAAGGTTGCAACTTCATTTGATGCAACCAATGCTAGGGGAGAGAGTGGATTATGACTTGTATTGATAGGATTTGGGTTAGCTCCAAGTTCTTCCTGAACCATGACATTGTTGCCTTAGGTTAGGAAAGGTAGACCTTTGATCACAGGTCACTGGTGTGTTAGGTGGACACACCTTATCCTCATGGGTCTTTTCCTTTCAGGTTTGAGCGGTCATGGTTTTCTAAACCCTAGTTGAGGCCACTGGTTGAAGACATTTGGGCTAGTTATCCAAATCAAATGGATCTTCGTGATTTCTTGAAGCAAGGGCTGCTCAGGCTGAAGAGAGTGATTAAGTCCAAGAAGACGATAGAAACATATTCCTTCAAAGCAATCAACCCAACTTTGAGAATGAAGCTCTTTGCTATACAGGCCAAGTAGGAACAAGGGGACCTGCTACTTAAAGAAGAGCAAGAGGTGCTGAAGGAGATTTAGGAGATCTTTGCTGAGGAGGAAATTTATTGGTGGTAGAGGTCTAGGGTCCAGTGGTTGAAGGATGATGATCAGAATACCAGGTTCTTCTTTGTCAAGGTGAAAGCCAACTATGGGTCCAAAAGGATTCATCATCTCATAAACAAGGGAGAAAGCTTCACTAGTCTTGCTGATATTACTGAAATTATGCAAGAATACTGGGTTGATATTTGGAGCTACAAGAGAACCTTGCCTGTCTCAGCTCCAATCTAGTCAGTGGTGGGAATAGAGGAAAATAATAACCTGATCGTCCCTTTCACTATGGGTGAACTGCAATTGGCCATGGCATCTTGAAAAAAATGAAAAACACCTTGGGTCTTGATGGTTGGTTGATTGAAATTTTTAAGGAGTTTGTAGACATCTTGGGTAGCAATATCCTTGATGCTTTTAATTTGATTTTTCAATGTTAGCAGGTGAGGCACGACTCCCACATTGTGCTCATCCCTAAGGTCTCAAACCCCATGAGTCCCTCCCAATTTCAACCAATTGGGATGTGTAATACACTGCTGAGACTTTTCACGAAGATTCTTGTCCAAAGATTGGCACCACTTATGCGAAAATTGGTGGGTGCACAACAAACGAGATTCATCAAAGGATGCTTCATCTAGGACTAGATATTCTTCTACAAGATTACTCTTTCCTAGCTATGGATTGCATCTAGAATTGCTTGAAACTGCTATGTAGCAACGAAATTTGTTGCTTCTTGGAATTCCTTATACATGGCCTCGCGGTTCTGTTGGGCCTCCACAATGGAGGCCTTGTCAGGGTGGAACTTCATTGAAGCCTTCCAGATGTGCCTTTTCAAACTGGCCCATGAGACATTGTGGTTAACCCCCATAACTTCATAGGGACAATGACCCTTGCTAAACCAATGCTGTGCGTTGGTTTCATATGTAGCCATATGCTTTGCTGAAGCTATTCTTCCTCAAGGAGGGCCTTGGTGCACTATGCTCCTTCCTCCTCTTCCTGTTGTAACTGCTTCTATTCCTCGCGGCATAAATCCTCCTGGAGTTGCATCGTGAGCACTTATTCCAGAACACTCCTGCTGGTGGCCTCCTGCAACTCCCTTTGGCTTTGTTCCTCCATGGTGGCTTCTTGCATTTATTGTTTTGCCTTTTGGAATCTGATTTTGGTTGCCTTCCCCCAGTTGCTTAACTCTTCCTCCCAGTGTGCTTGTTCATGGGCCCTCACCTCCTTGATGGCCCAAAGCAGGTCTATCTTAAATTGGCTTTGGAGCTCCTGTTGGACTTGCTCCTCTGCTAATTTGATATGGTCATGGAGCAGCGGTTGATATGCAGAAGATCCTTGCTAGTTAAGGTTCCTATCATCCACTATTGGCACCCCTCCTTTGGTTGCACCTTTGAAAATAGCTTGACTAAGGTGGAGGACTCACCCTTGAGGGAGAGATGGTGGCACACATACATCATCCTAATCTGGAGGGATTTGGCTAGGATAGGTTCTTGTGGCTGCGCTGCATTCTAGAGGGCCAAAATTAGGCTTGAATGTCATCCTCTTTTGCTTCTTTGGAGTGGTGCCAGGCAAAACTTTGGGAGATTTGATAGGCGACTGAGTTGCATGCATAAGAGGAAAGAAAAATGGATCCCTTGGAGTTTCCGTATGTTTCTTGATTGCACAAAGAAACCTTCAACGACCTCCGCTGCCTCTTGCTAGAGGGGCAGGAGAGTGGACTTTGGCACTTGTCCGTCCCTATTTTTGGAACAGACCCTTGGAGAAAACTCTCCTATTCTTGGAGACCCCCACATCTACAAGCTCGAAGGTTTGCAGATTCCTTATGGATTCCTAGCTTCCTAGCAACGGGGTTGAATCTCCCCGTCTTCTTCTAAGGGAATAGCTCTAATTAAAATCACCAATGAAAAGCCAAGTTGTTCGATTTGGAATTTTCTCAGCAATATGATAAAGCTCACCCAGATGGGCCTCTAGGGTTTGCAGCCCATAGAAATTCATTAACCATAAGCCCTGTGTTGGCATGAAGGTGATAATACTCCATCTCGAGGAGTCCAATAGTTGTATAGGGACCCGAGCAATAGTGGTGAGTCCTCCTACCTTCCCTCTTGAATCCACAAAAATCTTCTTCCATCATGGCCTTTCCATAGCCTGCCTTTGTGCCCTAGTTAACTTGGTCTCTTGCAGGCACACTACATCAACCTTCCCGATTCTCGTTAACTCTTTCAGGGTATAGCGTTTATAGGGGTTACCCTATCCTTTGCAATTCCATGAAATGATATTCATGGTGTACTGGTAGACCTTTTCTGGTACACTCCTTTTAGGGTGGTCTGGGTTCCCAAATCAATTTCCTTCTTTGTTTTCTTCAAACTCAATTCAAGGCCTATGGGTTGGCTCATCTTCCTTGGCTTAGATACTACATCAAATCCTAAGACCTCCTTTGCTTGTAATGCCTAATGGACGGGCTCCATTAGTGGTTTGGAGGAATCCCATTTTGCCCATATCCAGTCATCGAAGGGTGGGACTTGAAATGATGAGTCTATTGCGATAGCTAGGGGTGTTTCCTTAGTTTTTGCCAAGTCTCCCAAAGGGGAGAACCAGTTCCTGAGTGCCCCCTTTCTGTTAGTTGACCCCCATAGTTTAGGGGTGAGGGAGGGTCTAGGTGATGATTGAAGTGGGGAGGATGGGGGAGGGGATGGGTGATGGAGGAGGGCCTTGAGGGGCAAGGGGGGATGAAACACCCTGAGGGATTTTCAGCTTCACCAACCCCTTAGCAACCCTCCCCTTTTTTGGGCCAATGACAGTGTACCCATCCACTCCCTTCCGCCGTTGTTGAAGTCGCTCCTTTTTCCAATAGCAGCACTCCTTAGTAGAATGATTCCCCTTTTCACATATCCCGTAGCTCCTAGATCCCATGTACTCCACCCCAAGACTTCCTCCCTAGTTGGCAGGTTGAGAGTAACCTCTTTTAGGAGGTCCTCTAAGGAGAGTGACCGCTAGACACACAATCAAACAAAGCCCATTCTTTCCTTCATTATGATGAATTTGTCAAAAATTATGAACTCCCCAAAGAACTCGGTGAGTGTATGTAAAAATTCTATAGTCCAAAACTCCCATTGCATACCCGACACTTGGACCAGGACTGGTGCTTGCAAGAATAAGTCTGTCGCATGGTGGATGCTTAGATGCCAAGGCAACAGAGCTTGTCCTCTGGCTCCAAGAAACCACTGCCCTCCTAGCAGGATTCGGTCCTTGGCATCTAGATTTGGAAAAATGGAAAGGAGCAAATCTCTTATAAGCATGCATATTTCCAAACCTAAAATTTCCCAAGACGAAATAGCCCAATGCCTCATAGCCTTCATCCTTGGCTTGGCTTTCGCTGAGACGCACCTCCCAATGAGGTTGCATCTCATCGTGTGGACTTCCTCCGAGGCAAGTGCATGCATCTTGAGCCTCAATCCCTCTCCTGAGCAATAGACCTCATCCACTCTCCCCATACTAGGCTTCCACGGCCCTGTAGACTACCCACCTTGGCCATCATTTGGTCTTTGCTTTGAACCTGTGCCCAAAATCGCACAATTGGCTGCCCCTACATAGCTTCCCTTGTTAGCAAAACCTACACCATTGCCATACATGGTGTCCGCTTTGTTGCCTTGCCTCCCCCTTTGTAGCCTAGACTCTCATTGCCACTCTTCGTTCCCTCAAAATGGTCGCCTCCTTTGCATCCTTCATTGACCACACCTACTCCCATTACAGTTGCCCCCATTGCACCAGCCCCAATTACTCCTGCTTCCATTGTACTCACTTGCTCACCCATGCTCCACTACCCACACAGTAGCCTTTCAGAGACTGGTTTTGTTGATATGATTTGTATGTAAATTTTGGTCCTCTTAATATAAAAACCCTAAAAAATAATGAAAGTTTTTTTTTTGGGTTTTTTGTTTGTTAATTTTGCAAGTGATTAGGTTCCTACTTTAAATTTTAGTGCTTTGGAAGATTATGTAATATGGAATAAAATTTATAAGAAATTTTTACCATGGGATAATGTTCCTTTTGATTGTTTTTTTTTTTTTGAAAAAATTTTGGGTCATTAAATTAATCACAAAAGGAATTTATAAGAGTTCTGTACAATCACAAAATGAGGGGAGATTGCTCCCCTGATATCCCTCAAAACAAGAAAACCCCCCACAGCCCTCAGCCTTTTCCATGACAAAAACCCCTCCAACTCGGATATCCCTAATTAGTTCAAAATTGGTGTCTTGATCCAAGAGATTCCTAGGACACACCCACTGACATTAGTTCAAATAAAGAAAAAACAAAACCCAAAAAGAACACAACACCTTAGGCCCATAGCCAATATATGGCAAGGAAGGCCTGTGCAATAGTAGATTGCCCGCTCTTGGCTATGGATAGTGTTGAGCACAATCCGGTGCCTCTCAGTATCCAGAAAAGTAGTGGCTTGTTGAAATTCCTTAAATGCCTCCGCTTTCCTTGTGCACTCCTCCGCACCCCCCCTTCCATTCGGGTGTAGCTTCCCCCCCCCCACGGTGAATGTACCATTGTAGCGCCTTCCATGACGTATTTTGGCCGATGTTAATGAGCTAGGAAGGAGCATTATGCTCATGTGCTTGATCTTGCTGCTGCTAGATTTGAGCTGCCTCCAACGCCTCTTGGTCCTTCCTCTCCTAGGCCTCCTACTGTCGCACCTCTTCCTAGAGCTACTTTCGAATTCAATGCCGGAGCGCAACCTCTATCTCATTTAGTGTCATCACTTCAGCCACATCTTGATGCCTTCTCTCCTCCTTAAACTCTTTAGCATGGAGTCGCTCGGTTTGTTCCAACTGTTGTTGGAACTCTTCCTCCCTTGTCTACCCCTTGGCCTCCTAGATGGCTCTCTCCTCCACCTGGGCCTATGTAGTTGCCTCCTTCATTGCCTTAGTTAGCAATGCTTCAAGATCTGGGAGCGCAGAATCATCAATGATCCTAGGTGACATCACCCCTGAGCTCTTCCCAACATGTAGCTCCATAGGCCCAACATGCACCTCCATTGCAACCATCCTGGAACCCTCCTCGGCATGTGACTCCAAAGACCTCGATCGAGCCTCTTGCTCTTCAGGTTCCTTTGTTAGGTCCACCAACACTAGCGGAGCGCATTGTGACCACCTTCACCCATAAATAGCCTGAAACGGAGTGCCCCTCAGCTGTGGGGGGATGGGAGGCCAAGATGCCCGCCACAGAGCCAGAATCATCTTGGTTGCCTTTGACACCGTAGCATTGCGAGAGTGAAAAGTGACAGGTTGACTACATACCCCCTCCTTCGGCTCCTGAAGAAACTAAAGTGCATGCCTTGCAACTTTCTGACGTTGCTAGAGTGCACAAAAAACCTATCCACTAGCTTGGTGGCGTCTTGCCATATTGGTTGGAGTGCTGACTTGGGAACTTATCTGCTTCTTATTTTGGGCACTAGTCTAAAAAAAATCTTCAACATCTTGGAGGCCACGACCCTTGGGTAGGACCATTTCACGTCTCGCCAACACCCCCAAATACTCCACAATCAGCTCCTTCGTCAACCCAATCTGCATCCCCCCAAAATAGTGTGTAGTCCTCGTGCTAGTTTGTGTAGAACTGACTATTCTCTAGGTTTGGCTCCCCCTAGAGCATGGTTTGGAGGTCAGCCCACCCCACTCGCGAGACCATATTCCACAAGACTAAGTTTTCTTGTAGCCCACACATGTTGGCTCAAAAGTGGGGGTAACCCCCATCATTGAATGCACCTCCCGCCAAAGTTGGTACCCATAGTGACAATCTGTGTCGGTGGTGCAACAACACACTGCCAAAAACCTAGTGATTGCACGCTTTTTAGATGGACAACAACACTGTTGCAACTTTGGAATTTTCATCAAACTTCAACAAGGGTTGAACATTCGCAGCCCACCAAACACTGATAGTGAACATGCAGTAATAAATGAAGTGAGCAACCATTTCAGACGTAGCCATGCAAAGGGGACACATGTCTGCCACGTTCACCCCTTGCTATCTTAGAATTGCCTGAAGCGGAATGGCCAAATGATTTGCCGGCCAAATAAATGTTTTTATTTTCTTTGGCACTTGGCCCTTCCATATCCCTTGCCATCCCCTAACCGCTAGATATTTGGACTTAATAAGTTGTTGGAGAGGCACACTTGCTAGCCTGGAGTCCATAGCCACCCGTGCGTGCCTACAAAGGGCATGCTAGATATGAGAGTCCCATGCAAGCTCCTCCCATTGTCTATACTTGTTGTTCATGATTATAATCCATTGAGCGGCACCGTTGCCCTACCTCAACAACCTATTAAGGAGGCCTTGATACCCCATAGCAATAATATCATGGAATTGGATGATACCAAGACTCCCAGCTTCTTGTATCCTAGTTAACAAGATGCATGCGATCTTCCCTTTTACCCCTTGACCAAGTAAAATTCCTTATCAGTTGATCAACCTTTTGAATGATATTAGCAAGGCGGAGGCCACGGAAGCTATATAATGAGTCATATCGAAAGCACAAACGTTGCTAATAGTGACTTCTCAACCCGAGTCAGGAACTTAGTTGTCCAATGGCCAATCCATATCTGCAGGCTCTGAAGAAGGCCAACCTATGCATGCCTTCGATGCCAATCGCAAAGAGGCAGCCCAAGGTAAGTGTCCCTCGTGAAGCCGAGCAAGACCCCCAGAAGTTGCACAATTTGACTCTTCACTTGGGCATTCGTGTTGGCTAGGTGCACTGCAACCTTACCCCTATTAATTTCTAGGCCAATCTCCTTTGCCATTTGTTGCAGCATCCTATTTATCGCTAGTGCTTGGGACACAACAACCCAAGAGAATAAATTGGTATCATCAGCGTAGTGCTCTACCAGGCAACTGACTTAGGCAATATGCAAGTCTCTAACCCCCTCTAACATACAATAAGTTTGTAGGGTGTCCATCACAAAAATAAAGAGATATGGAGAAAGGTGGTCCCCTTGTCTTAACCCCCTGGCAGGGGATGAAAATTGCATAGTTTCCCCTCCAGATCCAAAGAAAAAGCCCCCAACGTTTGGATGTGTATGCATAAATCTACAAAGTGTGGGTGAAAGCCTTTTTGCAACATGATTTCTTTGAGAGAGTGCTAGGACACCGTGTCATAGGCTTTAGTAATATCTAGTTCAAGACACATGCCTAGGTAATTGGTTGCCCTTAGTGAATGCAACACTTCTTGCACCTAGATAACTTGGTCCTGAATGAACCTGCCTTTAACAAAACTTGCCTGTTGCGGTCCCACTAAGCACAACATCAGAGGCCCTAGCCGAGCAACTAAGAGCTTAGCAAAGAGGCAAAGGAGAGTGTTACACACCCCAATAGGCTTGAATTGAGAAGGATCCATGGGGTTAGCCGTATTAGGAATAAGGACGAGCTGGGAATAGTTTATCTCCCTCCGGACTTGTTGCCAACTTAGCATTGCGTTGAAGGCATCCAATAGATTATCCCCTAGAACATCAATGAAAGCTCTAAAGAATTCCATAGGCCAATTGTTAGGCCCAGGCGCCTTCCCAACTTTCATTGATGCAAGAGCCCCATCCTGCTCCTCTCGAGTGAATGGTTCTAGTAACCATTGGTTGTTCTCCTCATCCATAATCTTTTCAATGTGAATTGATAGAGGCATGGTCTCCTTCCGTTGCCAAATGTTGGACTAGTACTCCATAATGGCTTGGGTGATCTCCTGCCTCCCAACCATTGTATTTCCCCTAGAAAGCAAGACTATGAATCTTTTTGGAGAGACACATCAAGTTAGTTGCTGCGAAGAAAAAACAAGTATTCCTATCCCCCTCCTTAAGCCAATGCGCATGCCTATGCTGCCTCCATTTAGCTTCCTCCTTAGTGTTCAGGTTCTAAAGCTTTGTTAGCACCTCACCTTCTGCGTCATCCAACCCCTAACCAATTCCTAGTCCAATTGAATCACTGCCAGATGTTGTAGCAACGTCCCCCGGTTGGATCAGAAAGAGAACCTCTCCTCCACCTTTGATGCCTTTATCTCCTACCCTAGCAAGTGTAACCCCCTCTTGAGAAACTCCTTGGTGTCAACCCGCGACGAGTAGTTCCTTTAGATCCTTTCCACCATTGGGTGCAGCCATGACTTAGTAAGCCAAAATCATTCGAAACGAAATGATGTAGGCCCCCTCGAAACCAGAGTTCCCACTTGGCATAGAATTGACCTATGATCAAAAGCTAGTTGTTCTTTCCCATGAACATTCATCCCCTGATTCAACAGAATATCTGAGTTGACCCACACCCTATCAATCTTTGTCATGACTCGGTCCCTACCTTTTTTGCGGTTGCTGCACTTGAACTAGCAATCTTTGATATCCATATCAACTAGATCATGAGACACCAGAAACTGTAGGAATGGCAGACCACCACGAGGCTCTTGGGTCCACCCATTTGACTTCTCCCATGCATACAATCTTTGGTTGAAATCCCCTACCAGAATCCATTGCCTCCTATCCAGGATCAGGGGGCAATCCTTTGCATTTCCCTCAGCTACTCCTCCCATCTTTGGGTGTTGTAGAAATTTGTAAGCTAGATGCTGGTTTGTTGGAAGCGAATGGTAATACTCCATGTGGACATGTGCACGGTCTCAAAAGGCCAATGTCAAAGAGGCTAGGCCTCTTTCCATCCCTTGACAGGCCACAAACTGCTTCTACCAACCGGGCTAGCATAACCAGTGACATTCTTGTTGCAGTAGCTTTGTCTCTTGCAAGCAAACTACATCACAGCGTTCCCTACACACTAAATCTTTGAGGGTATTTCTTTTGTAGGGAGTACCTTGCACCTTGCAGTTCCATGAGAGGGTCCTCATGTTTTGCTAGTTTAATGCTTTTTGTAAACCTCCCTGAGGGTTGTTTGGACCCCCAGGTTAGTCTCCATCTATGTCTTCTTTGTTTGGGACATAGGGCCCAATGGCCTCCCAACCTTGCCAAAATTAGGCGAGATTGGAAATCCCCCTTTTGAATCGGCACATCCCCCAGTAACCTCTAACATGGATGGCATTGTGCTCCCCCTCATGATGAAGACCCATCCACCAAGCGGTATTCCCAACCTCTTAGGGATTGTGGTCCACTCGTACTAGGGAACTTGACAGATCCTTCCCCAAGTCCCCTTGGGGAACCTTCACTAGGGTAGGCGGCATTGAGGGATCCACTCCTTGTCTTTGACCTTGAGCCTGTCCCCCCCTCCTGCCTGGTACAAATTGTCCAACCATTTCCAGTTTTCTTTGGGCTTGGGGCCTTTGGCTTCACTCGACAATCAGCCATCAAGTGGCCAGCCTTGTAGTAGACACTATAATGCTTAGCTTATGTGGGTTTCGTCACTGTAGGTTTGTCAGTCACAACATTATCATATTCCACTTGAACTTTCTCCTCGTTGGTCAAAAGGTCGAGGACCACCTCTTGGTTAGATTTCACAATGATAGCGATTGCCACATGCAAAAGCAAGCATAGCCTATTCTTTCCATGGAGCAAGTGAAACAATCGAAGGTGATAAACTCTCCAAAAAACCCTGCCAATGTCCTAAGAAAGTCTGTCATCCATAGCTCCCATGGGATCTCAAAGACACGTATCCACACAAGTGCCCTAGAAAAGAGATCTGGCTCTTTGTGGGCACTAGGGTGCTAGTGTGCAAGGGCTAGGCCCTTGGCCCCAAAAAACCAAGGCTCGCCTAGGAGAACTTTATCTTGGTTTAACACAGATTGAAAAACAAACAATAAGAGGTCCCCTGGACCTCCATTGGGCAAAACCCCCAATGCATGACCATCCATTGTTTAACCAAATCTAGCTTGGGACTGGTGCTGGCCAAGACGTATTCCCAATCAGGCTTAACTCATTGTCTTCAGCCCCTCATTGGGGAGGGCTTTAACTTTCAGCTGCATCGAACCCTCACAGTGGATACAAGCCTCAATACCATGCCCCGGGGCACCATGTGGGGGCTGCGGGGGAGGGGGGGTGTTTGCAGGGTGTGGAACGCCTCATGCAGCCCTACCCCCATACCCACCACTGACCTTGCCAAAGCCCAAATCTGACCCTGCACCAGAAGCCTCACCAGACCCTATGCCATAATTTATGCCCAACCTTGCTCCTGATCCCTCACCTAGTCCTACCTCCTCCTGGCCCTCAACTGTGTTGCTGGTGCCGCTTGCTCCCGCCCTATCCGCACCGCACTTCCTAGAACTGCCCGAACCCCTGCTCTCTCCTGGTTTCCAGCCCAACATTTCTCCTTTGTTGTCCTTCCTTCATGTTCCTTTTGATTTAATGTTATCTTTGTTTACTTTTCTGGTTGATGTTGTTAACTTTAGTAGTCACAACTTATTTTTTTCCCAAAGTGAAAAGGTATTTCTATTTTTTTTCAGATTGGATTTAGGTGGAGAATAGAAAAGGAGGTCATCTTGGGAAAAGGTGATTATTTCATCATTTCCAATTGCTAATTTCAGTGGTTAAGCCCTTTTTCAATTGACTATATTGAAATTGTCAGTTAATGTTTGTGAAAAACATCAGTCCTGATGAAATATGGTTTTGACTTTTCATGTCATATACGTAATTGATGTTTGCAAACTTGTATAATGCATGAGAGACACTAAGCACGGTAATACTGTCTGATCTATGTAACGTTTAGCATACCTAGCATATCATCTTATTTCTCATGTAATAAAGAAGGATGTTTACACAAAATTAACGTTTTCTACTGGCCAATTTCCACTTCTTAACTTGCAGTTCGTGTTACATCATGCTTTCATTTATTAAATTTAAGAAACGATAATGTCTTAATGTGATGTTGAATGCATGATCTTGTAAAAATTACTGATAAACACTGGTGATAGCATTAATCATCTGTCCTCGTTAGCAATAGTCCACTTGTGCAGAACAAATGATGTAATGCATGATATCCATTGACTGATGTAAAAATGTGGACATGATTGACAAAACTATTTTTTTGCACATAAAACTAGGCTAATAATTAACTCGGAAAAATTTACTGGTTAGAAAACTGCTGAAAATACATGCTGAAATGAGTGAAAATCTGAAGAAACACATGAAAACATTTGCATGATTTACATGATGACTACTTAGGTAAATGGGTGCAACTCAATTCCCGTAGGTTCGTAAGTGCTGGGATGTAAGAGAGTAAGGGTCAGGTGTAGGTGTGTGGGGCAGTGTCAGATGGCTGCCCATGGACCAGGGATTAGGAGCCTAAGGTGGTGGTAGATAGTAGCTTGCAGTATAATCTTGGTAATGGTTGTAAGAAAATTAAGTTCGTGAAGCTGCGCATTGAAGAATTGTAGAACAATTATGAATAAAATATTAAGGATTTAATGCAGAAGGCAGTGGTCATACTTATGAAGATCAAATTGAGATTGCGATCTGGATCTATTCTAGATCATGATCTAGTTTGGAATCACGATTTAGGATGATTTTAGGCAATTCCAGATTGCAATCTAGTTTGGAATCATGATTCTAGATGATTCTGTGCAATTTTGGATGATTCCAGAATCATTAAAAACACCAATTATAAATTGACACTTTTTAACATTAAAGATTTCTTTAAACATTAAACCACCATTTGAATAACAAAATTTGTAACTTAAGACAGCTACAAAATTTGTCAAGGTCATCATTTGGGGCTGATTCTAGCATTGTGGAGGGTGGCTCAGCCGTTGGATCCACCTCCTTGTTGTCCATCACCTTTTATAGTGGTGTATAGGTGGCACCAGGCTGCGGAGTGGGCTGCCTCCTCTTCAGCACCAGCTGCGCCTGGGGCTCTAGGAGTGGGCAGGAAGGGCTTTGTGTTTGACTGGCTGGAATCGGTTACAAATCCATCACCCAACTTGTACAAGATGGGCCAGTAGCATACTAAAGATATCCGTAGAGAATTGCAAGCCAAGTTTGAGGCTAACTTGGCTAGGGCCACTGAAGAGATGGCTGCTTGGATCCATGCAGAGGAAAGAGTTGCTTGGGAAGGAGAATGGTAGGAGTAGGAATATGATCATAGATGCTAGGCTAAGCTAGAGGACCAACACTGTACAAAGTTTGCCAAGGAGGAACAACACTAGAGGGACCTAAGGGAGGCGGCTATAAGATGTGAGATGGAAGATGCTTTGTGCAAGCAGATGAAAGAGGAGTTTCGTCTAGAAGAAGAACACTAGAGGAGGGTTGTAGAAGCATAGGAGCAATGGGTTTGAGACATGGAAGAATTAGAACAAATGAGGAAAAGCCAGAATGAGGCACATGAGGCCAATGCCTGTTGTTGGCTGTAGATGGGTCGTTGCACATATGTTATCATGAATGTTAATCGAAACGCCATGTGGCATGCTTTGCACCAATACATTAGAAGAAATGTGGCCAAATTTCATCTTGATGGGGCTGGCAATTTGGGGGAGCTCATGAAAAGCAAAGAAAAGTATAAAGAATTCTTGCAGGTAGCTACATTCATCACGATTGAGTATCATTGGGTAATGCTGCATGCTATTCATGCATAGGAAAGGGCCCGTTGCACCTGCACATGACTAGCAAGACAACTTTAACGTGGCTTGGGCTGGATGTGGGGGATGTTTTGCTGTTTTCTTTTGACTAGGGGTTCTTTTTGGGTTCTAGGGCCATTGCATATGATTACTGGGTTTGCCTCTATCTCCATTTTGTCCCCATTTTGTGTTGGAGAGGGACACTTCATAGACATTTTGGTTTTGATTCTTGCTCTTGGGGGTCTTCTGACTTGAGGATTGTTCTTGTTTTGTTGGTCTGGGGTGTATATTGCCCTTGATAGTGTTAAGGGAGTTCTCACCCCCATGTATATCACTATTGGAAGGGGTTCTTCTCCCCTTTTAATTATCTACTCTTGTACATGCGCCATTGCAAACTGTTTCTAATACAAACCCCAAATTCTTCTTAAAAAATAAAAGTAGAAGAAATGAGCATACATCATTTTGGATGTGTCATTAGTAGTTTAAAGGTTTTTAGCACTTTGAGTGCACATTTTTCTTTCAAGGAGAAACACATTCTTAGGAAGCTCAACAATGCATTCTTCAACTTATTTTGTATCACTTAAGTAGTTGATTTTAGACATATTTTAACTCATTTGTTTTAGTTGATGGTGAATATTGAATATTGCTATGTAACACAAAGAAACAACCTGCAGTGTAGCTTACATCTAAAACCTATTGTAATGTATAGGGGAGTATAAATAATGAAATTATGTTGATGTTCATGCTTAATGTAATGTTATATTTTTTTGAGCAAATTTTTAGGATTGTATTAAAAAACAAAGAAGATTATGTACAAAATTAGGGAAGACACCCTGATCAACGAGACAAAACATAGACCTGGGAGGAGCACTGTCCTCCCCAACAAAATGGGGTTAACCAAGACCACCCTAACTCCAACGACTAACAAACATTAAAACATTAAACACCATTAAAATGTTAAAGCACCAAACAATGTCCCACCAAGCCAACACCAACTGGTGTACCGAGTGTTGACATCAGCCAAAATGACTTCCCATCAACATAGGCAACCAAAACAAAAGAAACAAACAAGCAAAGACCCCCCATCCAGGGGGGCCGAACAGTTGCAAACAATCATTCATCCTCTAAATTGTGGGGATGGTGGGGAAGGTGAGTGTAATGGCAATATGGCTGGAGTTGAGCATGTAGCATGTCCATCTGCATGTGGAGTTCCTGTGAGTCCACAAAAGCCACCGCCTGTTGAAAAGATTTAAAGGCCTTGGCCTTCCTCACTTGTTCTTCTTCAGAGCCTTTTCCATCAGGGTGCAACTTTGCGGAAGCAAGCCTAATATGCCATCTTAGATTCGACTAGGTCACATTACGGTTAATGTGCATGCGCATGTATGGGTAGTTCCCTAGTTCCCGTTGAAATGTGACCTCACTAGCTTCCCATTTGGCCTCCCAAACCCGATGCTCATTTGTTCTCACTTCACTAGTGGCCTCCTCTTTCTCCACCTTGGCTTGTGCCCTCACAATAGTCAAATCCACGTGTGGCGGCATGTCTTGTGGCGCATCATTGGTTTGCCTAAGCTGCTTGGTAGCCATAAGGGCCATGACAATAGATCCTTTAGGAACCTCCATCTGTTGGGTAGTTGGCAGTAGTTTGCATCTCTAGTAAATTGTATGGTAGGTCATCATACTTGCTGGTTTCATTTCCTGCATCACGGGTGTAAGATGGGCCACACACCATAGAGCCAGGATAAGCCTCGAGTGTCTCTTGGGTTGCCTTCGACGCAATGACACAAGGAAAAATCCAAGAGTATTCACTGTCTGTCCCATTTTGAGACACTTAAAGAGCACAAAATGGACTCCTTGGAGTTTCGAAACATTACCCGTTTGCACGAAAAACCTTTCAACAAGCTCAATTGCCAGCTACCACAATGGTGGCAAAGCAGACTTAGGAATTTGCTCGCTAACTGTTGTAGGGTATGGACCTAGAAAGAAATGCTAAGCTTCCTGAAGCCCACGCATCGTTGGGTCCACACACTGACTAGTCAATTGCCCTTCTAGAGCCCTAGCCAACGCCTCTTCAGACAATTTGATCATAATCCCCCAAAATGTTGTGCAATTACCTTGCTAGTTGGCAAAGAACTTGCCATTTGGCAGGGTGGGATCCTCAAGCAAATGCGGCAAAAATCTTGCCTAGCCAACCGATTGCACTAGGTACCACAACTCCATGTTTTCTTGAAAATGGTGGCAATGTGGCTTGAATGTTGGCATCATTCCCATTGTGGCCACAACTTCCCTCCACAGCCTAGTGCCTTTAGCAGCCGCTTGTGCTAGCAATGGAAGTGGCACCTGCCCAAAAACTAGTGGGTTACCTACCTTTCACAAGCACTAGAGAATAGCAGTTGCTGTAGAATCTTTGCTTAAAATAATCGATGGTCTAATCCTGGCACTTCACCACATTGTAGTACTGAACGTGCATTCAAATGCCAAGTGTCACCAAGTTTCTGTCGCCTACCCACATGTTGGACAAGTGTCCTGAATTTGTAATTTGTGCCGTCTTAACTCCACCCTAACTAGCATCACTACATGATTAATAAGCCATAAGAATGCTTTGATTTTGTCTGGTAGGCATCCTTGCTACACTTGTTGCCACTCGGGAACTGCAGGGAATTGCCTCGAAAAGATGTCTTTTGGTTGAACATTAGACCACCCTAGTTGCATCATGTAGTGGACATGTTGGCACATCGATCACTAGAGCCTCGAATCATGTGGAGTAGCAGTCCACTGGTGATATTTTTGATGGATAATCCATATCCAAGGAACTAGCTGTGTGTTAGGTCGTGTCAGGCGATGGACCAGTTATTGCTGTCTCACTATCACCAGGTCCGCAAATTTTGAAATCCCAAGATCACCCACCTTCCTCGTTTGTGCGATTGTATCCCATCTTACCAGATGGATATGCCTCCCCCCTTTCCCCCCAAACCAAATGAAGCTTTGAATTGTTTGATCAACTTTATTGTTGAGCTCGAGGGCAGGGGGTAGTAATCGACAACATAAATCTGGCAATAGTAGGCAACATAGACATAGCCAATAGGATTTGCCCTTTTCATGTTAAAAAATGCATGGTCTAATGCTTGATTTGTAGTTGGATATGTTTGAGAACATGGATCCAAGTTTTTTTCTGACCCCATTCAAACATGGGGAACCCTAAATATTGGTTGCCATAAGTACTTGGCAACATCCCTAGTGTTTGTGTGATACACACCTCAACCTTGGAGTTGGTATGAACAGTGTAAAGCACCAACTTTGCCCTATTCACCTCTAGCCCAATTTCTCTTGCCATTTCCAACAACGTTCAATCCAACGCTCTCGCTTGTAGCACTGACGCCTGAGTATAAAACATTGTATCATCAGCGTAGTGCTTTGCCATATACTCCACCTTTGTTGATTTGTAATCCTTGTACCCCTTTCGCACGACAGTAATCCTGCATGGTATCCATCACCATAATGAATAGATATGGTGATAATGGGTCACCTTGTTGAAGACCCTGCCTTGGCGAAGAGAAACCCTAGAGCAGCCTATCAAGATCAATGGAATAAGTGGCTGAAGATTGAATTTGCAGGCATAAGTCAAGAAATCCTTGACTAAAACCTTTCTTGACCATGATAGCCCGTAATGCCTCCTAACTAACATAGTCATAAGCTTTTGTTATATCCAACTTAAGACAAAGTCTGGGGAAGCGCTGAACACGCAGCGAGTGAAGAGTTTCATGCAACAAAATAACCTAGTCCTGAAGTAGCCTCTCCCACACAAACCCAGTTTGATTATGATGGACTAAATGTGGCATCAAAGGCCTCAATCTCGGGACCAGAAGTTTAGTGAATAGTCTAAGGAGGGTGTTATAGACCCTAATGGGTCTGCAGTGGGCAGCCTTTGAAGGTCCTTCAATTTTAGGGATCAGGATGATGTGGGAGCAATTAATTTCCCTACGGACCTGATGCTACTTAAGCATGTTGTTGAAAGTGTCTAGGATATTGCTACCTAGAATATCTGCAAATTCCCGGAAGGATTCAATTGGCCACCCATCCGGCCTTGGTGCCCATCCGGTCTTAAAATTTTGGACTTAAAATTTTAGGATTTAAAATTTTTGGACTTAAAATTTTGGACTTAAAATTTTAGGACTTAAAATTTTGGACTTAAATTTTTGGACTTAAAATTTTTGGACTTAAAATTTTAGGACTTTTAGAAATTTTAGAGATTTGATCTCGTGCATCAAGGAAAAGAACGGGGAGGCTGAGCGAAATACTGCAGAAACTGTAAAACAGAAAGTAATAGAAGCTCAAAGCATTGCACAACGTCTGTTGTGACACAAAACGTATTCGGGGACTTTCACCCCTCATCAGTGTGTTTAGGCAATGTGGCCAGGCAGCCGAAGCTGCAAAGGCAAGGGAATGAGCATGCAAGTACATGTATAAATAGTGTCCCAACTTCAAAAATTTGAAACTCCTGCTCATTAAAATTTGAGACTCCCGCTCATTAAAATTTGAGACTCATAGGGGGCACCCACGAAATGGGAGGCACCCACGAAATGGAAGGCATCCACCATAGGGGGGGAGGGGGAGCACAACCGAACCACTGGGGGGGGGGGCAACAGCGACCCCCGCGGGCTAAAAGCAGCGACCCTGCTAGGGGTTTGTCGACAACTGATGGAAGGCACAATGTGGGCGTCGTAGCTCATGAAGAATATCCAACGTGTTTCGATGGAGCTCCGTGTCCACAAAATTGGCGGTCTGTTGGATTCCTTGCATGGCTGACTCCCGTCTGTTCCGATTCGCCATCGACGTCCCCCCCATTTGGATGGAAGCACGCTGAGGTTCGGCGGATGTGGCGTCTGATCTCCCCCTAGGAGCTGTCGCAATTGATGCCGAGGATGAGGTATGGGCACCATCCACCTCTAAGCCATTGGCGTGCGCTGTGTTCGTGTGCTTGGTCTAGTTGGCTTTGCTGCTGAGCCTCCTCCTCCTGTTCACATTCAAGCTGTGCCCGTTCAGCCTCCTTGCGCTCCCTTCGGGCAGTTTCCTTCTGCAGCAACTCTTCTCTCACTTGGGCCTGGATCTCATCCACCAGCTGGGCCCAGGCTGCGTCAGCCAGGAGGGTTTGTTGCCTCACCCTCTCCTGCTTCCTTTCTCTAAAATGGGCCTCCAAATTGGCTTGTGCCTACACGACGGATTCCTGCCATTTTGCCTCCCATTCCTGTAGCTCAGCCTTGCGTGCTATGGTTGTGGTCTTTTGTGTGGCCTGCTGCAACTCCTCTTCATAGTTCGCATTGCGCTTGGAGGTCTTTGACGGTGACGACTCCGACGCTGCGATACTGGTTGGGGGGCGTCATCCTCATTGGCTATGCTATTTTTGCATGTAAGTCATTGCAGGCGGGGTCCAGGGGTTCTCCTAGTTGGCCAAAGATGATGGGCCAGGTGGGGGAGCCCCCCGCGAGGGGCCACTCTGCAAGTTTTGCCCTCCCTTTGCCCTCTGCCATAAGGCCAGGATGAGCCTGAAATGACGGCCTCGTCTCTGAAGTTGTAGGGCCACTAGAAAAAATCGGGGTAAGTTAACCTGATGCCCTAACTTCAGGCAATGGAGGAAGGCAAAATGGATGCCCTGGAGTTTAAAGCCGTTGCCAGACTGGACAAAAAATCTATCCACAAGATCTGCTGCTCGGGCCTAGATTTAGGGTCAGGAGGATTTGGGCACTTGTCTGCTTTGCGTGCATGGCACCGGCCCATCGAAGAACATTTCCGCATCTTGCAACCCTTGTGTGGAAGGCAAAATGACCTTGTTAGCGGCTTGGGCCCTGAGACACCTGGCAATCGAAGATTTTGTGACGGTTACCTCTCTCCCCTGAAAGTAAGTCTGGTTGTTGTGCTAGTTAGAGAAGAACACGTCATTTGCAAGGTCTAGGTCACCAACCAGCTGTTGCAAGGGGCTGTTCCAGCCACACTGTTCCACCATTTTCCAGAGTTCTTCCTCCGCTTGGAACGTGATGCAGTCAGGTTCGAATGTTGGCGTGACATCCATCGTCCCCTCGATCTTGTTCCACACGCGAAGAGCCTGGGAAACCACTAGCGGGGGTGGGGGCAGCTTGATCTGTTGGAAAACAATGCGGTTTCTTGTCTTCCATGCTACCCATAAAAGTAGCGTGGCCCAAGAGTTGCTGGTGAGGTGCATCGGGGGGTCGCACCGGTTGAGTGCCACGTGGTGCGCATGTACGTGCAATTGGAGATGAAATGTCGAACTGTTTCTGGTGCAGTGCCGCACAGGGGACATGTGTCGTCCACATTAAGGCCGCGTTTGCGCAGAAGCGTGCGAACTAGTAATGCGTCATTTCGCCGTAACCATAGGAGCATTTTGATCTTCTCGGGGAGCCGTCCCCTCCAAATCTGTTGCTAGCCTGACACCTACAGGGTACCTGGCCACCATCAGTTGGCGCAGTTCAAGGCCCAACCACCCCTATGCTTGCATCACATGCGTGTGGTGGTAGAGCATCTGCCAGGGCCTCGAATCCTGCACCCCTGCTTCCCAACGACGATATTTCGCATTCATAACATGGATCCATTGGGCTAGTTCCCCATGCGGGCGCGTGAAACGGAGCAACAGGCGTTGCTGTCCCAACATGAACTCATCCTCGAACGACGAGATGCCCAGCCCCCTCACGTTATGGGGGCGCACGACCTATTTCCAACTCACAAGGTAGATTTTGCCCCCCCTCCTTTTGCCCCCCGTCCAGACGAAACGCCTGATTTGCATGTTGATCTTGTTAATGATGGTGTTCGGAGGGGTGGCAATTGCTGCCACAAACTAGGTAATCGCTGTGAGAATCCCCACTACCACAACCAATTGCCCCTTCCGAGTCAGGAAACGATTTGCCCAGTGACCCATCCTTCGTTCGACCTTCTCCAACAATGGCCCCCAAGACATGCTCTTCCCCCACTGGAAGAGTGGGATACCTAGGTAGGTGTCCTTGACCGTTACGGGTAGAATGTTCAGGATTTGCACGACGTGGTTTTTAATCTGTGAATCCACATTAATAAAATGAGCTAAGGACTTAGCCCTGTTAATCTCCAATCCCAACTCATTTGCCAGTCGGGAAAGTGCGATGTTGATGCACTGTGCTTGTGGGAGCCTCGCATGACTAAGCAACATTGTGTCATCCGCATAGTGCTCGGCCTGACATTCCACCCCCGCAATGTCTAAGTCATCAACCCTCGACATTCTACAATAATGTTGCATAAGATCCATAGCGATAATGAACCGCAAGGGCGAAAGTGGGTCCCCGTGCCGTAACCCCCTTTGAGGTGAGGAGAGACCCCACAACTGCCTCCCCATGTTAAAGGAAAAACTAGCGGATGACTACATGTGGATGCAAAGCTGGATAAAACCTTGGTCAAAACCCTTCTGTTGCATAATGGTAGCCAGGGCTTCCCAGCTGAGTGTGTCATACACCTTGGTAATGTCGAGCTTGAGACAGAGCCCAGGGAAACCCGTAGTCCGAAGAGAATGGAACACCTCCTACATGAGTAGAACCTGATCCTGCAGGGTTTGGCCTTGCACAAACCCTGCTTGGTTAACTCCCACCAGCTTGGGCATGAGTGGCACAAGCCTATGCACAATCAATTTGGAGAAAACCCAAATCAAAATGTTGTAGACCTTGATAGGACGGAAGTGTTCTGGGTGGTGTGCCTCCGTTTGCTTTGGGATGCACACAATTTGAGAACAGTTGATCTCCCTTCGAACCTGCCTCTTGGCCAGCATAAGGTTGAAGGCGTCCCAGATATTGGGTCCCACAATATCCATGAAGGTTCAAAAGAATTAAAGACTCCAGCCGTTTGGACTAGGCGTCGTCCCTCCCGGCATGTTGTTGATGGTGGCGATGAGTTCCTACCAAGAGAACGGGGTTAGCAACCACATGTTGTCTTCCTTGTGCAGCACTTGCGCAATTTGGATTGAAATAAGTTTGGTGGGTTGCTTGGCCCAGATCCTCTCCCAGTATTGAGTCAACTCCCTAGCGACGCTTTGTGGTTCATCAATAATCCCCCCGTCTTGGGTGTGTAAACAACTTGGTTGGCCCCATCCTTGTGTCTTAGCGACAACAAAGAAAATTTTTGTTTGTCTGTCCCCTTCTCAGAGCCATCTGATCCGTGATCTTTGTCTCCAGTATGTCTCCTCCTCTAAGTCAAGGCCTTGAAGTTGTAGAATGTTCTGCTCTTCTTCATGTAAGTCCTCCCCAGCCTCCTATTTAGTCTGGATCTGAATAAGCTTATCCCGGAGCGCCCTGCGACCTGTCCTAAAGGAGAATTTGTCCTCCACTGGTAGGCCCCAGATGGCCCATTTCAGGTGAAGCAAACCATCCTTAAGGAAGTTCCTGGGGTCTCCCTTGCTTGGTCGGTAGTCTGCCCAAATGTCCTCAACTAATGGCCTCAACCACGGCTTAGACAACCAGGTTACCTCAAAATGAAATGGTCGCGGGGTCCGGGACCTTTCTGGCCCAAGTGAACAAACCAGGGATCGATGATTCAAAGTGACCCTTTCCTGTCCCATAACCCCCGTGGCAAATCGGAGGAGGAGGTCGGAACTGATGCAGAGCCGGTCAATTCGGGAAAGGACGTGGTCCGGGCCTTTCCTCCTGTTGCTCCATGTGAACTGGTAGTTCCCAATGGGCAGATCCACCAGCGAGTGGACTGTTAGGAAATCCTGAAACTTCTGTGTGCTCATTGGGGGAGGGGGGGGGGGGGCGGGAGACAGCCCCACCGGATTTTTCCCATGAATGCAAGCATTGGTTGAAGTCCCCAATGATTAGCCATCCCTGACGGTCTAGCACCAGCATTGCCGCGTGTTCCATCTCCTGTAGCCTCTGTTCCTAATTTTGCGTCCCATAGAAGTTGGTTAGCCAAATGCCTTGGGAGGGGATATGGATGGTCATGGTCCATTGTGAGTTGTCAACCAACGTCATGTCGTAGCGAGCCAAGATAGCAAGACCTCTTGCCCGACCCATGTAGGGGTGCATGTGGGTTTTCCAGCCATCCCAAAGGAGATGGTGAGATTCCATTGCCTGCAACTTGGTTTCTTGGAGGCAAACAATGTCACATTCTTCATCCTGGACAATTCTACGCAGGGTATTTCTTTTATAGGGTGTACCTTGTCCCCTACAATTCCAGCTGAAAATCTTCATGTATGCTTGGATGAGTGGCGTTGGTAGACCTCCTGGAGGGTCTGCTGTAACCCCAAATCAATATTCCATTGAGCTTGTCTACTCCTGGACCGGTTCTCACTCGGGCATCTGGGGCGACCCTCCCCCTCTTGCACCACTGGGCAACATCCCAAGTCCTTGAGTGTGGGTTCCTGCTCCTGTGGCTGACGGGACTTGATGCTCCCCCTAACCACGTTCACCCATTCGCCTAGGGCCGC
>MNCI01001743.1:134679-149526 GCA_015680685.1 Gnetum montanum | reverse complement strand
GGGTGCAGTTAGCCCTTACGGCCCATTGTGACTCGGTCCCCACCCTCAAACATCTACTTGGCTTGGTCCCGTGGCCGCACGGGTCGTGTCCTCCGAAATCGGCAGTCCTCCTAGTGATCGGGTTTCCCACAGCATGCACATCCTTCTCCCTTGCCCTCTCGGGCCTTTGTTCCTCGTTCAAGGCCTGGCTCAACCTCTAGTTTCTCAAACTTGACCTGGAGGTGTTCCTCCCCGCTTGGGAGCTCCAGAACGATTTCCCGGATGAGGTCCTTATCCGATAGCCTTTGCCAAACGTAGAAATAGGCGAAGCCCATCCGTGCCATTGATTGTGTGATGCTATTGAAAGCAATGAACTCCCCAAAGATCCCGCCACCTTCTCCAGGAACTCCAAGTTCCACATCTCCCATGGGATCTTGGAAATCCTCATCCACATCGGGGCCTTGGCAAACAAGTTTGTCTTGTGGTGTGCCCTCGGGCACCACGGGGTTAATGCTAGCCCCCGAGCCCCGTAAAACCACGGTCCCCCCCAGCAACAGAGTCCCTAGCCTGTTGGGATGGAAAGATGAATAGAAGCAAATCCTCAGACAAACTCCAGACTTCCACTGGCCAACCTTCTAGTGTTCTTGCACCCACTTGCAGATTAACTCCATCTGTGGGCGAGCACCTCGGGAAACGAAACGGCCAATGAGGCTCTATTGCTTGGTGTGGACTTCCTCCATCGGGGGCTTGCTGACCCGGAGGTCTTAGGAATAATAAAGAAAAAGACTTACGATCCGATCTGATCTTCAAAAGTATGGTAGTGTTAAAAGCCAAATTGAAAAAATCTTGTAAAAAGAAACTCATGAACAACAAAAGATAAAGCCAAAAGACTAATATCCTTTGTCTGCACTTGCACTATGAATGTTGTTCGCCGTTACACATTTGCAAATATGAAACAAACCCAATGTGAGTTATACTTTGAATATGAAGCATATATGTACACCTTTGAAATCTATATTGTAGTGGATTAAAGAATGTTTGAAGAAAGAGACATAGAATCATTATGCATAAGTTTGTGTGAATTTAGAAAAATAAATACGAGTGTTTAGTATTGCCTGTTCGAGCCTTTGTAGTTTTAATACTGGAGTAATTCAAAAATTGCAAGAGAAGGTAGATGGCTTGAAGTTTCTTATGGAAGGATCATGGTTTTATGATGCTAGAGGGCTTGCGCTCACACCATGGCGCCTAGGGGCTCATTGGGATGAGGATTTGTTTTCTAAGGCATTGGTTTGGATTCGTCTAGTAGGGATCCCATGGGAGATATGGACTCCGGATTTCTTGTAGATCCTTGCTAGTTTGTTTGGGGAGTCCATCTCCTTTGACAAATTTATGTCATCCATGGAGAGAGGATTGGGTTTGCACATTTTTGTGTGTGGAGGCCTTTGTCCACGAACGATTTGGTTAAGGAGATTGTCTTGGACCTTCCAACAGGAGAGGAGATGGTTAAAGTTGAGTACGAGAACTTGTTGGAGGAATAGAAGGATCTTGCCCCACCAGGGGGTGGATGCCACATCTGTGGGAAGAATGGACATGGGGTGGCTTCTTACTGTATCCTTGGCGAAGGTAAGAATCATCCAAAGGCCCAGATGCATAAGGATGGTAATTGGGTTCGCGTGGGGCATTGTGTGCATCAGACTTGGGCCTTGATGGCTATTGAAAAGGGGGAGCAAATGCAACAACATCGTCTTGCGGAAGCCCTCCCTTAGAAAGGTTTTGATATCTTCCCCCTACCTCAACCACAAAAAAGGGGGGTGGAACTCCCCTCGTTGGGGGACTGGATTTTAGTGGTTCATAAGGGACCCATGCCCCCTATGGATGAGGTGGCTCCTGGGTTTCAATGACCCTTGGAAGTTTCCTAGTTTAGCCTAGGTTTGGCTATCTTGGGAGACCTTTTGGTCCCCTGGCTAGAGAGAAAAAGACCTTGTTGGATATTGACTTAGGTATGCAACCGACCTTGAAAGAGGTCTACAAGAAGCATACCATGGGTCATGCAGGAAGATTCTTGGAATTGTAGGGGTCAGGGTACACCCTATAAAAGAAATACCCTGAGGGACATTGTGTGAAGTGAGGAGTGTGATGTGCTCTGTTTGCAGGAAATGAAACTGTAGTCTTCTAAGGCACATTGGTTGAGTTGGGAGGGGTGGAACTTGCAAATGGTGCTGTGTTTGGGGTGTGTAGGAGGCTAGTAGTCTTGGCTAAGCCGTTGCTGCACTTAAAAGATTCTTCTTATTGGAGTATTATAGTGGAACTTTCTTCGGTTGGGATTTGGTTGACCAATTTCTATAGGGCCCAAGTGTGGGAGGTTAGGCTATAGGAGCTGCATTGGGTGGCAGCCTTGATACTTGACAAAAGAGGATGGGCCATTATTAGGGATTTCAATCAACATTTACACCCTTTGGAGAAGTCTAGGATTGATACCTCTGTCCCTCTAGGTGCCCAAGAATTTCAGAGTTTCTTAGATCAATACAGCCTTGTGGACATGGACATTGCTAATTGCCGCTTCACATGGAGTACCAAGAGACATGGCAAGGATTGGGTCCTATCTAGGATCGATCGGGTTTGGATAAGTTCTAAATTTTTACTGTGGTTTGATGTTAGAGTTCTAAGTTCTTCTTTGTGGCAGCTAAATCCAATGGGTAGGCTAACCAGGTGCTTCATCTTGTGCAAGATGGAGTTAACATTGAGGACCCATGGGAAACCACACGTTTGATGGGGCAATACTAGGGGTTATTTGGGAGGAGAGGCAGACAAGGCCAGTTTCTATGACAATTCCAATTGTGTTGAGTGCGGAGAAGAATCGAAGGTTGTTGGTGCCTCTTACAATGCAGGAGTTACATGTTGCTATGATGTCCATGAAATCTTGTAAAGCACATGGACTTGATAGTTGGAATATTGAATTCTTTTGTGAATTTGCAAACTCTATTGGGCCAAATCTCTTGGATGCTTTTAATAGGATGCTCAAGAGAAGATAGGTAAGAAGGGAGCTTAATTGTTCTAGGATTGTTCTCATCCCCAAGCAGCTGGGGTTGTCGGACTCGACACATTTTTGCCCCTATTGGAGTTTGTAATTTGCTGCTAAGACTTTTTTTGAAGCTATTGGTGAGTTGTTTAGTGCCTCTCATATCGAAGTTGGTTGGGGAACACTAAGCGGGGTTTTTCTGGGGCTGGTTCATATAGGACCAAGTGATCCTAATGTAGGAAGTGATCCATGCTATGAGAGAAGCCAATTTCCTAGGGATGTGCTTGAAGCTTGACATCACGAAAGCATATGATATGGTTAGTTGGGAGGCATTGTCCATTGTTATGAGAATGAAAGGATTTGATCCATGTTTTGTTAGTTTGTGCATTCACTTGNGGGGAGGTTGTGGGGGTTTTCCTCCCCTGGCAGAGGTTTGAGGTAGGGGGACCTCTTGTCTCCCTTGCTTTTTATTTTAGTGATGGATACACTCTAATATTACTGTAAGGCTGAGGGGGTCCATGGGCTAGAGATTGTGGGACTAGAGTGCCTTGCTGAGCACTATGCTGATGACACCATGCTGCTCTCTAGGGTGGAGGTTCCTCAGGTGAAGGGGATTGATCGGGCTCTTAGTCGACTAGCTGTGGAACTTGGGCTGGAAATTAACTATGGGAAGTCTTCGCTTCACCTCATTAGTGTCAACCCTAGGGTTGGGAGTTGTATTTCGTAGGAGTTGTGGGTCAGTGATGGATTTGTACTTTAGGATCCCCCTTTTTGAATGGGGGAGAAAGCAGATGTGATAGCAGTTGATTCAAAGGTTGGAGAGTTGGGTTGGGCATTGGGTCAACCGCTTCCTCACTTGGAAGGGAAGAATTATTCTTGCTTCTAGCGTTCTTTCTGCTATTGCTAGGTTTGTTGCCTTGGTGGCGGCACCCCCCCACCCCCCTTGCCCCACTACGCCATTATTCAGCATATTAACCAAATAATTGGGTGGGATACTATCACACGACATCGAGAAGTAGGGGTTTAGGGATTTTTAAATTTGAAGAGGAGCTTCTGATGGGCTGTCAATGGCTACTGATGAGATTTGTACAAAACTTGGAGGGGGCTGCCCAATGGATTCAAATAATGGCCTCAAAATACACATGTTGGGAGGTGGGGCCATGTGTTTCATTATTGTGGAGGACATTTTGCACTCATGTGCAACTTGCGTTGGCGTGACGTTGGTTGGGGGAGCCCTTGTGGTGACTTATCCGGGATACGTACCCATCGGTTGATGGCTGGAAAGCTATTTGGTTGGGTAGGTTACCGGAGAAAATCAAAATGTTTCTTTGGCTTATTATGCATAATGCGCTATCAGTGCCTATGTTGTTACAGTGGCGAGGGTTGTAGATTAATGATACTTGTCCATTATGTTGTAGTAGCCTTGAGATAGTGCTACACTTTTCTGATCAATGCTAGTACGTGCAGCACACGTGGTAAGCTACGTGTTTGCATGGGTCGGCAAATTTAAATGGCGATTCTGAGGTGGGGCTTATTTTATGGGAAATTTTGAAGGCCCGCAACTGTGCTATTTTTCGGTTGTAGTGGATCTTGCCGCTTGCACATATTATGTTTTCGACTTCTTGTGTGTGGCGTCGACATATGAGTCGGCTTGCAAGGCATATCAGGCTAACTTGGAGCTTTGGAGAATGGTTGAGAGAATTAGGTGGGATGAGCTCTTTTCTCGTCTGCAGGGGGACATGGCCTTACCAAATGAGTCCTTTTTCAATAATTGGCACATAAATGCTATAGTCTTTCATGGCACTTGTATAATTTTGATAGAGGTGACTTTAGCTATGTATTTGGAAACCCCTGCCATGGGTGAAATGGTGTTGCCTATGGTTCCTGAGCTATAGGATGTTGAAATTTTCTTCACGGGGGTCATGCCACATATGAGTAGTGGCCAAGTGCCAAAATTGGTCTTGTCATTGATTTAGCGATAGGCGGTTGATCTAGTGGACCGGTTCGTTGTCCACTCTGGCAATGTGTCCAAACTACAAGGGACACATTTTTCCTTGCTTAAATGCATGAGGCTTGAGTGCTGTGTCAATTTGCCCAAATTCTTTTTGGAGACACTGTGCAAACAATGTAGAGGTCAGCATTCTGGGCTCATTCTTGCACTGTGGTGGGCTGCATCACCTAGGCCTCCATAGCGGCCACCGTTGGGGCCTAGACCACCATGTACAATGGTTTATTCATGTTAGACGATGGCACAAAGAAGGGTTGAGTTTGAGAAAGAGGAGGGTCCGGCTATGACAATGCAGTTTGTGGTTGAGCTGGAGGGCTTTGGCTCAATTGAGATGCAAACACCCTTGGACGAGTTGTTGCGCTTAGCGGAAGAGGCTGCAGAGTAGGCTAGGGTTGATGAATGCAGGATGTGAGAGACTAAATGGTGTGCCAGAGAGGAGGCTTTTCAACGCATGTAGGCCCAAATGGAGGATCAAGTTAGGAAAAGGGAGCGGGAGTTGATGTGGCAATAGGCTTTGCGTAATGTGAATGCTTAGGTGGCACTAATTGATGAGTTGAGGGCCTAGGTTCGGGAGGAGTTGAAGTAAGAGGTGGTGGAGCAGTAGGAGTGGGAGAGGTTGTAATAGGTGGCAAGAGCAGGAGCAAGTGGAAGCGGAGTAGATGTGCGGGCAGATCGATAAGGCTCTTGCCCAGAATGCTAGAACATGGCTTACACAGGGATGTTGCCCCTACATGTTGCTGTATATTAATAAAGAGTGTTCGTGGTCGACTCTTTGCCGACATATCTGCTGGTCCTCCTTTTTGCTGCATCTCGATGGAAAAGGATCAGCAGTCGAGCATGCTAAGAAAGAGGCTACTTTCAAGGATTTCCAAGAAGAGGCAGCCTTTGTTGATTTAGAACATCACTTCGGGCTGCTAAATGAAATTCACAATCCGGAAATTTCTGATTGCTCTTGTCAGAATTTGCCTAAGAGACTCTAGCGGGTCTTGGGGGGGCTAGGCAGTCTATCTGGCCCCTTGTTTGTTGGAGTTTTGTCTTGGGGCCCATTTTTTTTCTATTGTTGTTTCCTGGGTTGGGCTTGTCATGTTTTTATTTTTGAAATCTCATTTTGAAGTGCCAATAGTCTGTCAAGTCTTGGGTATCTTGGGGGAGCTTTCCCCCTGAGGGTGGGGCCCCCTTTCTTTTGCAATGTATACAACATTTTGATTGTACAGTTTCTCCTTTTTTCCTTTGTAATATAATCCTGAACGTTGTCTCAAAAAAATATTTGTACTTTATTATTTACAATTCAATTAATAATGTAATGTGCCTTCTCATGAAGAGTCACAACCTTTCATGTGATATAAAAAGACATTGGAGGATGAATTTTCAAATATCAGTTCTTGTGAACAAGTCCGTTCATAAAATTGGTTAGGATATTCTATTACAAAGAGTATCAAAGAGAAGGTTGGCTTTTAGGATTTTGCATAAACATAAAGGTTGATCTTGGAAGTTTAACATAGGGGTTGTTGATAGGAGGTTTAGGATTTCGATTTTGAAGGCAATGTTGGTTGATGGGGAGGTTGCTATAGGATGTTGCCTGGTTGGGAAGTTCATCCTAGTGGGGCCAAGGTTGCATGTGGAGTAGATCAAGAGGTGGATACCTACCTCTTGGATGGTGTTGGAGGTAGAAGTTTGGATCGTTAATGACCTTTTTTTTAGTTTGTTACTGACATGAATGTCTTCCTCAAAGGAGGCCTTGAGTTTTTCAAGGCTAGGGATTTATTGTTTACCCAGTAGCAGCCTAGGGTGCATAGGGACCCCTACACTTTTTGATTGGAATCCCATGTGAATTAGGGTTTATGGTGTGCCTTGGTATGACCCTTTTCTGTAGACTTTTGCAAGTTTCTTTGGAGATTTTATTGTGTTGGATAGGTTTACAACATTGACGAGTTGTATGGAGTTCTCTTGTTTTTGTGTTTGGTGCAATCTCAACAAAAGACATGCTAAGGGATATTCTTTTGTAGACTGAATAGGGACAAGAGACCTTCATAATAGAGTGGGGACCTAGGGATACCTAGATTTGGAGATTGTATCTTCATAGATTTGGAGATTGTATCTTCATAGGCCATTATTAGCTTATACAACAGATAGAAGATCAGGATGATACTTTGTGGATAAAAATAATGCTATAAAAATATATACCTTGGACACTGGAAGCAGGGGATTCTTAGTTCTGGAAGGTCCTCTGCAAGCATTGACAAATGATTAGGGAGTTACAAGTTCTCATATGCCCTAGTAGTAAAGAGCTGCTCATTATAAAATATGACAGAGTCCTAAACTGGAATGGAATGTGGAAGGGCTGTATCACAGACAACATAGAAATCTTCAGTTGGCTTCTTAGGAGAGATTTGATCCCTGACTAAGTCTTTTCTTGGTTATAGGGTAATGCAGATTGAGGGGACCTGCGTACTTTATAATGATATTACGGTTGAGATTGTAGCCCACCTTATTTATGTATGTCCTTGCAGCATGTGGGTTTGGAGTTGTTGCGTTGTTGTGAACACACATGCTCTCAGTAGTGATCGCTTGCACATTGTCATCGATTGGGTCATTTGTAAGGCATAGAATCATTGCATTTTCAAGTCTAGTCCTATTCCATCTCCTTTTGTCTTCGCTACCAAGTATATTGTACTATGGAAAGAGGCAGTTATCATCATGGGTGTTACATTGACCTTTAAACCCGACATCGTTCCCTCTAGGGACGATAAAAATTTTGGGGCTTCATTCTTGCTATTAGTTGGGACATCTTTCTGCTATTGCTGAAGGGTGATGGGGACATGAATGTCACCCAATTTTTCAGTTGTTGGAGGGGCTGCAACACTTATTTCAAAGGTGTTGATATCCAACTTACAGAAAACAACATTGCACAATACATTGGAATTATCATTAGTGGGTGAAATCATTTTGTCAAGTCACTTCTTTTCCATGCCATTCTAACCACATCTAGTGGTTAGGTTTTGAGGTTAAAGCTTGAATTGTTGAGGTAAAGGGGTGCATAGCTTGTTGAAGTCTTCTTCATTCAAATAGATCACCTTTCTAAGCTTTAGGTCATTCACTTTGCCTCCTTGAAATGTATGATGTTGTGGGGCAGGTAAATGTTTATAGATTCTTTCTCGTCTGCCTTTAATGAAAGTAGACAACCAAGCAATTGGGCCTCATCTTGCTCCTCTAGGGGCAGCCAAATTGGAACATAATCTCGGGTCTAGGGCTACGAAGCAATTCATATCCCCAGTATATGATAACAATGGGTTTAGGAAGTCGTACACTTGTTAGGTCCACAACCACATTGGCACTTCTGTGGCCTCTTAGGTTGTTGCTAGGGGTGCTGAGGTGTTTGGCTACACAGATGAAGGCTTCCAAGGGGCTTGTGGGGCCTATATCAGCATCACAATTGCAAATTTAGGACATGGTCTAGACAATCTTGCATACAACTTGCTGGTTCTAATCCACTTTCCTGTTGAATTGCTGCTTTGCCTCTTTGGGATGACGTTGGAGTCTCTTAGGTAAGCGATGGGGACAAAGCTTAGGGAGGAGATCAAGGCTAATGTTGAAGCCTAGGGTGAACTCCACATTTGTGAGTTCAAGGTTCAGATTAGGTGAGAGAAAGGAATTTGCAAAAGCAGACATCTTTAGATCTACCGAAGACGTGGAGGTGTGCTTTAAATAAGAGATCGAAAAGTGCAAGAGGGTGGAGATCTAGATTCCATGGGAATAAATTAAATAGAGGCTTTTGGATGAGGCTAGAAGGGCAAAGGAGTGATGATGACAATAGGAGATGGAGCCGAATCAATGGTAGGAGAGGGAGATGAAGAGTTGCTAGCAAGAGGGGGACGAGAGGCATAGAATGAAGGAGGCGCTAGGAAGAAGTGGATAGAAAAGAACTAAGGGAGACAGCAAGAGGAGGTGCAACAAAAGCTTGCTGAGGAGGTGGAGATGAGAGAATTTGAGAAATGATTTTGCAAAATCCTATAGAGCATTTGTCATCTCTTGCTTGAGGAGGGTAGATGACCATATGCTGTGTTGGGTATTAACAATTACTCCAGTTGTTAGAGCACTAAAGCTTTGGTGAGATGCAGGGTAGTCTCTCATTACGCTGACAAGGCCCACTGCCTCACCTAAGAAGAAATGGATAACAAACAAGCAGAGCTGCAACAAATTAATGAAGCATGTAATTTAGTTAAAACGGAGGTCAAATGTGATATTGGTGACTGATTTCGTAGGTAGCACGTGTAACTGTGTGCGTATTGTTCTACCGCTTGTGTGATTACATGCTTTAGATTTTGTTTTTTGGTCAAGGAGATGTTGGTGTTTGGGCTTCTTGGGCCATTCATGCCACTTGTTATGTTGTGCTGGGGATTTGACCTAGGTGGTTATTCATATCCCCTTTCTGTTTTGTTACCCAGCAACTCTACGGTTGGTTTGGGCTTCTAAGAATTGGGGGATTTCTCACCCCTACCCCATCTTTTTGATTGTCTATCATGTAGACATCCAACACCCCTCCAAAAAAATAAAGAAATAAAAGAAAAAATTGTATTTTTTTTGTTCATGTAAATAATACATCCCAATCATTTCTTTAAAGAATTGTGATAAATGTCTAGGTAAGTATGCAACAGCTTGTTAGAGATTGGAAAATTTATTTATGTGAAATCTGGCTGAAATAGGTGAAATGTGCATGAAGGAACCTCCTAACGGAGATTCAATTTTTGTTCTGGAAATGTTACCATTTTGAAATTTGATAACATAAATTTAGTTGCCAAAAAATCATAAAATTTTGGAGTAACAGTTTTGTTGTGGTTTCCAATTGATTTCAATTTTGTATTTACTATTTTATTTAAACATTTAATTTGATGTGTAATTTGCTTATAAATTTCCATTTAAATAATTTTGCATTTGAATATGTGTGTTACTTGAATTGTTTTATCAGGTCAGTTCATTTGTGGAAATAAGAAATGTGATGAAAGGGGAGACCTATCTAGTTATGAGGCAAGTATTTCATTGACATATGTACTCTCCAAAAATCATTTGCATAGCTGAAAGTTAATACACCTATATTTTATTAATTTTTTTTTTAAAATTGTAACACGTCTTTGGTGAGCAGCGAGGTACTCCTATGCCCAACCATATGAATCACTAAGGCTTTTATGCGCGATCCAGTTGAATTTCGTGGACCTATCATTCTCTAGTGTACTAATTCTCTAGGAAGTGAAATGGGCATTGAGAACGTTCGTTGTCTTCCCAACTACACTTGTGAAGCTCAAGGATATGGTTTAAGTTTAATTGAGGCACATGATTTTTATCATTTTTATGCTTTATAAATTTAATCGCCAATAACAAGAATGAAAGGTAAAGTAATTTAAGATCTAGTTTATCTACTGCCGAGGTAGCCTATCACAAGTACCCTTTCTCACTTTTCAGACACATCCTGAACACGCATAGCATTGCTAGACTACCAAATGTTAAGCGTTTCTAGGTTACCAGTATGCTCGAGGTGGTTGTGCTTGTGTTCATTAACAACTAGAAATGAATTGCTTAATTAAAGTGCATTAAAGTGAAGTGCATGAGAATAAAGTGCATAAATATTAAATGCATCAAGGAAACATTAATCTATTCTTAGTGCTGCAAGGATGATCAAAAGGTTTTGTTTTTATTCCCGTCACATTGCTGTGCTCAGGTACATCAGTGTTCGAACAAAGATCCATACACACTCAGACTCTTGCTGCGGGCACTCAGAAAATATTTTAACTTTGGAGAAAACAAATTGCAAGAGCTTCGCTATCTATGACAAAAGTTATGAAAAACTTATTGAAAATCGTGAGCCCAAGCACTATATTTATAGGCTAGCAAATACCCCGCGATATCGGATATTCGACATTGCATCTTGGGCTTCAACATTGGGTATCCGATGTCGAGGCTCCGAGGCTCCGATATTGGAGCCAATCAAATGATAACTCATCACTCACATTGTCACAAACAACGAATACAACAAAAGGTAGACACATAAATGTAAGCCATTCTTAGAAGACACCCAACCATCATATGAGAGAAAACCACAATCTTATGAACATGATTTCATCAAATACAAAACAAGTTACCTGTCCAGTGCCATAAGATCACGAGTATGTGTATACAAGCTAAGAAGATACATTTATACATCAAATCATCCGGTGGGTCTAGCTCCACATTTGTCCTCATAGAAGATACATACAAATAGGCTCATCTCATAAGCTATTGAATACATAAAAGCACATATTCACATGGGGGCCCAACCCCCTCCCCTTCATCAACCTTTACACTCATTGGTATCTCCAGCCCCATCACCTGTATAGGACAATTAGTCTAAATTGAGTGGGAATCTTTACACTTTCCCTTTTGAATGGTTGACAAATGCTAAGCTGAAGGAGAGGAACATGAATAAAGAGCAATTTTACACCCAATTTTAGTAACGCAAATACATACACTCATATCACAACATCAACACATCAAGCATGAGTAGTAATTAGTACATCACACATTTGTACCACTATGACCATACTAGGTACACTTTAATGACACCCTCACATATGTTTCCAGATAGATAATAGACACAACATCACAAGATATACACCTACCTCATGTGGCAGCTAGCATATCTACACTTAGTGTAAAGCATGTATTAGTTGCCATGAGTACTTGTTAACAAATGCTTGCAGGTCTTCTATTTACTCAACCAGTGATCCATAACCACTAGCATTCTAGAGGATTGGCTAGAGGGACGATTACACCTATGCCACATGCTAGTTGTAGGAATGAACATACCTACGCTCTCCCACTTCTAAGATGAGGCCCAATGAGAGCCTTACCTATGCATATTGTGGGGGTAAACTCATGACTACATCTAGTGTGCTTCATCACCAACCAATCCACACATCTTATGTTAGCTTCACTTGCCAACTGACCACAAGCAACTAGTGCTACATGTGTCATCGTAAAGGCAAAATACATGCATCTAGATACCAGCTAGCCTAAGCCTTAACAAGCATTTATATAGTAAATCACACATGTAAAATATAATTTCATTACAATATGCTTAATACATAGCATAATCAGATCCTGTTGTTGACCATTGACAACTCATACTGCAGAACTCTGTTTTGTATACATAGCACATCGTTGAAGCACATAACACTGTACCATGCTATACCGAATTATCAAATATGTCCACGGTAAGAGATGAAGGTATCAACCAACATGGTTTACACCCTTTGACACATGAAGCGGAAATTAAACTTCCAACAGTCCAACAAACTGCACTGACCAACAGCACCCTCGATTGCAAACTAAAAATGCCAATCACACAGATGGCTCTTTTTTAGCCGTACTCTTATTCACACTCTTAAAAAGGGAAACGCCAGATATGGCTATTCCAGCCTAGAACTATACGTTACCTAAATTAATAATAATATTAGTAATAATAATAAAACATACAAAACAGATGTACAAAATTTTGTTCCCACAGCTGATTCAAACAGGTCACACAGCATTCCAGGCCATGGGTATTTATTTCCAGGCCATGGGTATTTATCTCCCCTTCCCAGGGGGGTGTGATGGGGATTTATCACCCCTTCCATGGTGACTTTGTTGCAAGAAAATGACTAGGTGCCTTAATCGCACAAATTCATTTAAGAAATTGCCCCCACTTGGAATCAGTGTGGTCTTTCTTAGCAATTGCGATCCAGCGCTTGGTCAGGTGCTTAAGTGCCGCTTATGCAATCACTGCTCTGAATACACAGACTAAACCGTAAGTGTAAAATAGGGAAAGGAGTAAAGGATGCCCACCAAACAAAACTGAAGAAGACAATAACCCAAGAATTGCAGAAAACTTGTGTTACAAACAAGGTCCGTTTTGCTTTTTGGCCACCTCTGAACCCCCACACTTCTGGACAGTAACCTAGCTAGAATTCACTTCTAAATTTTCACAAACAGTGAAGACTATGAATCAGCTTGACAAAAAAGCACGAGAAAAGGAAAAGCATCAATAGAAAAATGGCGGTGGTGAACAGTTAGCTGCCTTCCAGAAATCAGCCACGATCAGGAACCAATAGGCATTATGGCTTGATGTTTCCTCTTTTGACTTTATCGAAAATGTATAACATGACTTTTTCCCCCTATTGTTTAATATAATTTAATGGTTTTAGTCACGAGATACTTTTATGAGCTTAGCTGCTTAGTTTTGTTTTTAGCCCAACTAATATACTTGGGGTCCACAACTTATAATTGATGTAAAAAGACTCCAAACCAAAAACTGATCGCACCCCTAACAATGCTAACACTCCTACACCATATTCATATGCCACAAATAAAGACAAATATCACTCAACATAATCATGAAGTTCCAATGCATAAATGACAAACATCCACTGTAACACATAAACATATATCAGATTACTGCGCTATCCCCAATCCTCCTTCCTAGCCAGTCTCTTTACCTGTCTAACATATCTTATAGAATTACTGTGTATAATCATGGTGTGATCAAAACATTAAAATTATATAATAATAATGCATAACATAAAATTGTAAACTAGCTAGCAGAGCCCCCACCCTCACCCTATCCATATGCTTGCATAATGAGACATCAAATATACCAAGGGTCCTACAGAGGGGTGTTACAAAAATTTTGCGTGATTGTCACACCTTGCCAAGCTAGACCGAGGGATCTTTGGATAGAACTATTGTACAGTTTAATTATATTTGAAGGTTTTTTTAACATGATGTTCCAAGGCCAAAGCAGGAAGTTGTATTTTCTTTTCATGGAGACTTTGTCAAGTGAATATTTATTGAAGATGTATTCGTCTTGATTATGTTTTTCTTAAAGTTTGAGAAATAGAAACCACTATTTTAATAGCTAATTTTCTTGGTTTTCTTTTTTGATCATTCTTTTCATATGATATTGTTCCAAATTTTACAGGTTAACTTCTCATACCCTGAAGCAGGAGAATGTAAGCAGGCATTAGTAAAGCTTCGAGTTTGTGAAAGGTACATAAGTTTGGTTTTAAAATCATTTTCTTGATAGAAAACAATACAAGTGTCTTATTTATTTTTGCACATGCACATCTGTCAAACTCTAGAAGAGAAATGGAAGGAAAGTAGCTTGTATTATTTTTCCATGTTTGACATTGGCTAGAGATGGCTCTTATGTAAATGATTTTGTTAATTCAAGCAATAGAAGATTGAAACATATGTTGACCAAGAAACAAGAAGCATGAAGTAGTTAGAAGAGACATGGAGTAATGTTTTAGTATTTTAGTTCTACATTGACTAGGATGAAGAGAACTTGTAAAAGTTGATTCCAAAATACAAGGTCATAATGATTATGGTAACACTTAACAGTTATAATTATATACGAAAGTGTGGAGAATTCGGAGAGTTTTCTAAAAGTATATAGCACATACTTCAGATATTCATAAGTGGAGAAATCACTAAATCAATTGAAATGTTCAAAACAGAACTTTTTTTTTTAGCGAAAAGGTCAGGCATCATATTAAAAAGAATCAACATTTACAAGAAACATTGGCAGGGAAGGACCTAGAGGACATCTGGGGCAATAACCCCACAAGCACATGCCCACCCACCCCCTAAGTTGGGGGAGGAGAACCCCCCACAAAAACCAAGGCAACAAATAGAAACAGAAACTCCCTTGAAAAAGAAAACCTACATAAAAGAGGGGGCTCGACCCCACAAACAAAACTGGCCCCTCCTTGGGTGCTTTCAAAGACTACATTCAAAACCATGTACTAAAAACCCCATTGCCCTCATAGGG
>MNCI01001743.1:123784-134642 GCA_015680685.1 Gnetum montanum | reverse complement strand
GGGGGGGGGGGGGGGGGGGGGGGGGGCATTTGAGGTTGTGGTAGGCTCGGTCGGCCCTTACATTGCATTGTTACCCAGCCCCCGCCATCAACTAGTTGCTGAACCTGATCCTGCGCCTGCATCAGCCCGGCCATCCGAAATCAACAATTAGCTTCGTGGTGTCTAGGTTTCCCACAACACTCGCAGCTGCCACTCCTGGCCTCTTGGGCCTTCGGCCCCTGTTCCTTGCCTGGCTCTGCCTCCAAGTTTTGAAACTCAACCTGAAGGTGTTCCTCCCCTCCTAGAAGCTCCAACACTATTTCCCTGACGAGGTCCTTGGCAGGTTCTGCCATACACAAAAATAGGCATACCCCATTTGCGCCATTGTCTGTGTGACCCTGTCGAAAACGATAAACTCCCCAAAATACCATGCCAGCCGTTCCAGGAACCCCAAGTTCCACATCTCCCAAGGAATCCCGGACACCCTCACCCACACCGGGGCACGAGCAAACAAGTTCATCTCGCGGTGTGCCCCCGACCGCCCCGGGTGCCATAGAACCATGGTCCCCCCAGCAGCACCATGTCCCTATCCTACTGGGCCAGGCAAATGAACTGGAGCAACTCCTTGGATAAACTCTGGACTTCCACCTATCCAACCTTCCAGTTTTCTTTCACCCACTTGTGGATTAACTCCATCCGAGGGCAGGCTCCCGATGATACAAAGCGGCCAATAAGGCTTCGTTGCATTGTCCAAACCCCCTCCGTTGGTGGTCCGTTGATACGGAGGCGCATGGTACCATCAGTACGGGAGTGTGCCTCAATCTCCCCATTTGGTGTTCTAAATTCATCCCCCCCGTGGTCCTGCTTGGCCCTGACCGGGTCCGGGCCATTCCCGCCTCTTGCCTGTTCGCCTCTGCTCCCGCATCCCTTGGTGAGCCTTTGGTGTGCATCTCCTACTACAGCCGCTCCGTCGTTGGCCGTTTTCCCTGTGCACGCCCCATCGTTCACCTATTTCTCCGCTCCCTCACTCGCTTGTTTCTCCACTCCGTTGCTCTGTGGTGTCATTGCTTCCTCTCCCTGCCAAATCTTATACTAAGTGCTCCTAAGTGTAGCCTCCTCTAGCTCCCTTTGGCGTTGCTCCGCCATGACCACTTCTTTGAGTTGTCGCTCTGTCTCTTGATACCTACACTTGGTCTCCTCCTCATCCCTCCTAAGCTCCTCCTCTCAATGTGCTTGCTCCTTAGCCCTAGCCTCAACGACAACTTGGAGTAGATCAACCTCAAATTAGCTTTGAAGTTCCCTATGCACCTAGTTCTCCATGGAATGAATTTGCTCATGGAGTGATGGCTAATTAGTGGTGGAATCCTACTAGTTAGGATCCTCCATGCCCCCCACTGGCACCTCCCTCCTTGAATGCTCCTCTTGTGCAACCCTAGCTGAGGAAGAGGATTCCCCCTCCAAAGAGGATCTATGGTGCACATACGTCCTCCCAACCAAGATGGGCTTGATCGGTGGCAACTCAAGCGAATGCGCCACTCTCTAAAGAGCTAGAATTAGGCCAACATGTTGCCTCTTTTGCCTTGGTGGAGAGACACCAAAAAAAAATTTCGGGAGGTTAGGTGGTTGGCCAATTTGCATGTAATGCAAGGAGGCAAAATGCGCACCCTGGAGTTTCCACATTTCCTAATTGAACAAAAAATTGCCCACTGCTTGTCTTAGGGATAGGACTAGGGAAAAAGCTCTTACCATCTTGTAGTCCCCTCCCTGATGGCAGCACCATCTCCCCTATCATCAGAATACCAAGGTACTTAGTGATCCCGACCTTGATGAACCTAATGCGGACATTGCGAAAGGTGGTGAAGTTGCTGTGCCACCGTGAAAAGGGGGAGTAGGTCCTCCTAGCCCATCTACACCACCAGACCCTAGAGCACCTGATTAGTTCAAAAGCTTTGACAGTCTGGTTTGAAGGTCGATGTAAAGCACATAGTAGCTATTGCCTCCCACCAGAGTTGCAATGCGTGATGAATAATGATAGTACATGAAGGCATAGGTGCAGTTTGAAAAATAATGATGTGAAGCCTACCAGAATAGGCTCCAAAAGGACCCATTCCACAAGCTTCCTAAGCAAAATTAAACTTAGAAGCAAGAACAAGACAATGAATTGGAAAAAATTCCCCTTTTTATAAGAAAATTCTCAAAATGTAGAGAATTACATCAAAGATGAGGAGCCAAGCTTAACTCACATCTCTTCGAAGGATCTTAGAGGCCACACATGTTCCCTCTTAATCCTCAATTGCTCACAATGGAGCTAAAACTCAAGACAAGACACTTATAAGAGATTCCCTAAACCTCTCTCAAGTGCTTTCCCTTGCTTCTCACTCAAACTCTTCTTGCACAAGCTCTCAAGAGATCTTTCAAATCTCTCTTCTCTCTCTCTTACCCAAACTCAAGCCTTGGACTCTTCTTTATTGCTTCTTGGTGTGACCTTTCATCTTCCCTCCAATTTGCCATTCAAATTTATGTTCGTTCAAATCTATACAAAACGTCTTGGAGAAATTGGAGACATCTTTCCCAATTGTAGATATGTCAGAGGAGATGCCTTGAAATCATGTGAGATGTCTTGAGAGTGTGGAGACGTCTTGAATGTAGCTAAGACATGTAACTGTTAGGGGAGATGACTTTCTTGCTAGGGCCAAAATTACAGATGCTTGTTTTGAGGCCTTGAACATCTGGATGCCTCCAAAAAAGTCCCCATAGCTTTTGGAACCTTCTAGACTCATCAAAATAGTTCCAAAACATCCCCAAACATGGCCAAACTCTTTGGAATCATCATCCCAAGTTAACATAAGAAGACACAAAAACAAGACCCACACATATCCAAAATACATTGAGGATTACACAAGGGTTGGGTGATGTCCGCATCAAATATACTCATTTTGAGCTTGCTAGAGCGTCTAGAGGATCACCCTTGCAGGAGAATCCCTATGTAGCATTGGCGTTACTGCCAAGGCTGCCCATATCGCACGTGTGAAAGGACATTGAAATGTGAAATGCTGTGCAGTTTCAACTGCCACATTACAAAGTGGACATGTGGTATTGATAGGGAGCCCATGTGTGTGGAGCAAAGCATGTACCAACAGTGCCCCCTTCACAATTGACCATAAAAACATTTAATTTTCTTTGACAAGCATCCACGCCAAATCTAACTCCAACCTTGGGCCATGGGGTATTTAGTGTGCATAAAATTGCACGGTTGGGCACCCAATAGTCCCATTAGCTCTAATTGCTAAGTGGCCGCATAGAGGTTGCGCCAAAACTAGGAGTCCTAGGGACTCATATTCTAGGGGGTGTATTTCTGCCAAAGTATTGTGACCCAATGCCTCCCCGAATCATCACACAGGAAGCTGTTAACAAGCATTTGGTAGCCCACTATGACATCATCTTGAAAACTTATAATGTCCAATCCCTTGAAATTTTGAGGCCTTGCCACCTTTTTGTGTTGTCAAGCTACAAGTATTAAGGAAAGAATTTGAATCTTTGTGCATGCTAGATTCAGAGAATATTGATCAATGCATCAAGCAATTTCAACAAGTTGAAAATGGGCTTGAATCTTGTGAAGAAATGCTTGAGGACAAGCATGTTGTTGAAAAGATCGTTTGAAGTATAACCAAATGATATGATCCTGTTGTTGTGGCTATTGGAGAAGTAAGAGATCTCAATAAGATGACCATGGTTGAGCTTGTAGGAAGCTTAAGGACATACGGGCAAAGGATTGTTGATCATGAGGAGTCAACAATAAATGGATTTCAAGTGGAATTTCAAAGGATGTCCAATCAAAATCAAAATCAAAGATCCTCACATGGATCCTCATTTAGAGGACATGGATGCGGTTGCATCAAATCTGGAGGTTGTGGTTGTGGAAGATCCAATCAATCAAGGGAAGGTAAGCATTGTGATTTTTGTGGCACCAACACCCACAATACTCTAGAATGTTAGTCTAGCAAGAAGTATGAAAAGAAAGGTAAAGCAAAAATTGTAGAACATGAAGATTAGCAAAGGGATCAACAAAAAGGTGAAGTATTATTTTACATTGAAAAAGAGGAAGATCAACTCTTGATTTTACAAAGGTACCAAATGCTGGCAACAACAACAATATTTGGTATGATGATAGTGGGTGTAGTAATCATTGGATAGGGAATAAGAAATTGTTCTCAAGTTTAGAAACATATGATGGAAAGGTAACTATAGGTAATGGGAAAAGCTAACCATTACTGGGATTGAATTGCTTGCTTTCACAACAACTCAAGGTAATAAATATAGTATCTCCTACAAAGAATCTATTAAGTGTTGGCCAATTATGCTGTAATGGTTATCGTGTGGAATTTGAAAAAGATGTTTGTAAGATTTTTTTTGAGCAAAATTTCGGGAATGTATTAAAAAGATATGTACAACTTAGAAGGAACAAAGAGGGGAAGAAACCCCCAAGCACCACAACAACCAAAACTGAGGTGGGTTGTATCCACCTCCCCACCAAAAGGGGTAAAGGATCACCCCATAGGAACATTGCAAAGGGGATAAAACCCCCTTACAAACTGAGAGAAATCAAGTAAACAAATAGAAGGAAACTAGGATATAGGACCCTTGGACCATTAATAGCAGAAACACACCCCCCCTCCAACACACAAGGCAACCAAAAAGCACTAATAGAAAAAGAAAAAAACAACAACAACAAAGAAATTGTGCACATCTGCTACCTTGTAATGTTGGTGGGGTAGATGTGCACACTTGCAGTTTGGCTAGATCTAAGAATGCAGCAAGTCCAGCTGCATGCGAAGGTCTTACGTCTCCACAAAAGCTGCCATCTGTTGGAAAATTTTGAATGCCTTGGCTTTTCTCGCGCTTTCAGTAGCAGAGCCTTTGCCATTTGGATGCAGTTTAGCAGAGGCCAGGCGAATGTGCTGGTGCAATTCCGGCCACATAACTTCACAATTAATTTGCATCCCCACATAGGGGCAATTCGCCTCTCTTAGCCACATGGTGGTGTTTTGTTCATGTGAATATCTCAGTTGCAGCTGCAGCGCTTCCTCCTAATGCTCCTTGGCCCATTGGTCTTTCGCTTCTCATTCAAGGGTTTGTCGCTGTAGCTTCTCCTGCTACAACTCCTCTATAAGCTCTCACCGGATATAGGCCTTCAAATCTGCTGCCATTGCCATTGCCACTAGATTTCCTTTTGATGGGCCACCTGTAGCTCTTCCAACTCCCTTCTAAAAGCCTCCTTCCTTGCCTCCCACTTGGCCTCCCACACTCGGTGCTCATTCGTTCTTGCCTTGTTAGCATCAACCTCTCTCTCTAGCGCAACTTGCACTTGCATCGTAGCCTGCCTTGCCCTAGGTCCATCCACATCTTGATTAGGTTTCACTTGTTTGGTCATGAGTGCTAGAACAATACACCTAGGTGGAACCTCTCGCTCCTCAATAGGAATCAGCTGTCTACGATGTCGATAGACAAACTAGAAAGTTAACTGAGACGTTGTCTTGAACTCCCTTGTCATGGTGGCAAGACTTGTGGCCCTCGATAGGGCCAAGATAAGGCTTGAGTGCTGCCTAGAATGTCTTCGCCTTAGCATCACTAAAAAGAACCCTGGAATATTGACTTGTCGCCCCATCTGGAGGCACTTTAGGAATGCAAAATGAACCGCCTGAAGCTTCCACAACTTCCCTGTTAGAGCAAAAAACCTTTCAACAAGCTCTGCGGCCAACTGCCATAGAGCAGGTAGGGCATACTTTGAGGTTTGTCCACTTGCAATTCATGGAAAAGGCCCTTTAAAGAAAGATTGAACATCCTAAAGCCTATGTAGCATCGGCATCACAACCTAACCTGACATTGGCACTCGCAAAACCCATGCTAGCATCGCTTCCGTAAGCTCAATTGTGACCCCATGGAAGGAAGTCGAATTCCCCTACCAATTGGTGAAGAACTCATCATCTGGCAAAGTAGGGTCCCCCAACAGTCTTGGTAGAAAATCAGCCCTACCCACGTGACAAACCAAGTCCCACAAATCCACATTAGATTGAAACTGATCATAGGATGGCTCAAACGTAGGTATTGTTCTCATAGTGACAATCACCTTCCTCCATAGTCTAAGTCCCTTCGTTGCAACTTGCGTTGGAGCTAGCAATGGCACTTGTTGGAACACAAGCCTGTTACGTGCCTTCCACATGCACCAAAGAATGGTAGTCGCCCTTGAATCCCTACTTAAAATAATCAGAGGGTGGATTTTAGTAGCATGTCACATGGCAATGCTAAATGGGCAATTAGAAGTAAAATACTGACACGTTTTGGCACCTTGCCTACATGCCGGACACATTTCCTTAATTTGTAATTCGTGCGGATGCAATTCCATCCGTACAGGAAGGGCCTTACGGTTAATAAGCCACAAGAAGGCTTTGATTTTTCAAGGTAGGCATTCTTGCTAGACCTGATGCCAACTAGGGAATGCCAAAAATTGTTTTTTAATTATGAGTCTAGGTTGCACGACCAGCCATCCCAATGCTATCATATGGTGAGCGTGTGGGTAGATCAAGCACCATAAAAGAGAATCTTGTGCAGTTGTAGTCAATTGATGGTACTTATGGTGCATGATCCCAATCTAGGACACCGTATTCATGTTAGCTTGTGACATGCGGTGAACTAGTTGTTGCTGTTCCATCATCACTAGATCTTCGAATTTCAAAATTCCTAGGCCACCTACATTGTAGGGGCATGCAATTGTGTCCCAGGCCACTAGATGGAGATGTTACTTCCCCTTGCCTCCCGACCAAATGAAATTTTGAATTAATTGATCCACTTTGTCCCCAATGTCAAGGGGGATAGCAATGGAAGCAATAAATCGTACAATCGATCCATCCTTTTTGAGTCAGAAAGCAGGTAGTCCAATGTGTAATCTGCTGCTGAATATGTTTGAGGAGTTGAACCCAAGCTCTCTTACAAAGCCATTCAAACATGGGAAATCCCAGAGATTGGTCAGAATCAGTACCAGGTAGGACTCCCAAAGTTTGCATGATACAAGATTTGACCCTAGCATCAGTGTGGGTTATGTAAAGTGTGGATTTGGCACAATTCACTTCTAGGCCCACCTCCCTTGCCATATGCAATAAGGCTCGATCCAAAGCAGTAGCCTGCGGCACCATTGCACATGTAAAAACAATGGTATCATTTGCATAGTGTTCTACCATGCAGTCAACCCCATTGATGTGCATGTCCCGCATCCCTTCGGCCCTATAGTAATCCTACAAAATGTCTATAACTATAATGAAAAGATAAGAAGGTAATGGGTTCCCTTGTCGGAGACCTTTCCCTGATGATGAGAACCCCCAAAGTACCCCTTCCAGGTCAATGGAGTAAGTAGCAAAGGACTGTATTTGAAGACATAAGTCAATGAAAGTGTGACTGAAACCTTTCCCCTCCATAATATCTCCTAAGGCATTCCAATTGATAGTGTCGTAAGCTTTCACAATGTCAAGCTTAAAACATAGCCTAGGGAAACACTACACTTGAAGGGAGTGAAGAATCTCTTGCAGAAAATAACCTAATTCTCAAGGAGTCTATTTCTCACAAACCCAACCTAATTATGATGCACTAGATGTGGCATCAAGGGAGCCAGCCTTTGAATGAGTAATTTCATAAACAAATGGAGGAGGGTATTATAGACGCCAATGGGCATGTAATGAGGAACCTCCGAAGGACTCTCATGCTTAGGGATAAGGAAAATTTTGGAACAATTTATTTCTTGGTCAATCTATTTCCAACATAACATGGTGTTAAATGCGTCAAGAATGTTTTTGCCCAAAACATCCGCAAACTCTTGGAAAAAATTGATGGGCCAATTGTCAGGCCCCGACGTCCTCCTCGTCCTTAGATCCCTCAAATTGGTATCAAGCTCCTCCCAAGTAAAGGGGGCCAACAATTGTTGATTGTCCTCCTCTGTAAGTGTTGGCTGAATTTGTATCAATAGAGGATCCCTCTCTTGCCTCTACCAGATAGCCTCACAAAAAGACTAAAACTCATGAGCAATATAGGTAGTTTGCCCAAGCACTAGTCCTTGCTTGACCAAACTGTGCACCGACTTCACCATGTTGTTAGCTTGAGCGGCTGCAAAGAAAAACCTCATCGAGCAGTCACCATCATTCATTGGTTATGTGATCGTTGCCGCTAGTATTCCATTTCTTTCTGGTCAATTTGTTGGACCTCAAGAAGGACAGCTTGTTCTTCCTAGGCCAACAATTCCCTTCTCTCCTGCCTACCTTGAATTTGAACTAGCTGTTGTTGCAACATCCCTTGATGACTTCTTAATGAGTACTTCTCCTCCTTCCAATGGAGCGAATCTCTTTTTTCAAGATATTAAGCCCCTTTGTAAGGAATTCACGTGAATCCCTTGTAGTAGAATACTGGTCCCATATAATTGTCACTAGCAGTCGGAGCCATAGCTTCATGAGCCACGGTTTCATGATGTTTGTAAGATTTTTAAGGCTAATGATGACAAAGGTATTGCCATTATCCTTGTTAGCGAGAATCAGACGTGTAAGTTGCAGATGCAAAAGGATGTTCGTTGTCTCACTGTCAGAGATGACACATCAATTCTATGGCATGCAAGGCTAGGACATGGCAACTTTGGCTCTTTGGACCACATGCAGAAAGGAGAAATTGTAAGAGGTATGCCAAAATTTTCTTTGCCAAATAATCATGAGTATGATATATGTCAACTAGGAAAAATTACAAGATTTCCTTTTCCTAGGAAAGAACATAGATCTCAAGAAAAATTAGATCCAGTTCATATGGATCTATGGGCTTCCATGCAAACATTGAGCCTAGGAAAAATAAATATATGTTGGTGATAGTGGATGATTTTTCAAGATTTGCTTGAGGATATTTTCTTGAATTAAAAGATCAAACACTGGGATTCTTTAAAACATTCAAAGTGGAAGTTGAAAATCAAAGTGGCAATACAATTAAAAAAATCTGGTCTGGACAGATTGTGGTGGTGAATTTTTATCCAAGGAATTTGATGAATTTTGCAAGAATTATGGGATTATTCATCAAACCACCACATCATTTACACCACAAAAATGGCATAGCTGAGAGGAAGAACAGTGGTAAGATGTCTCCTTCAAATGTCAGGCTTAGATAATACATTTTGGGTGGAATCATATTCAACATCATTTTATATTTTGAATCAGGTGCCTACAAGATGAATCCAATATAAAACACCCTATGAATGCTGGTATGGTTATCCACCCAATATTTCCTATTTAAAAGTCTTTGGCTCTCCTTGCTATGTGCACATCCGTGCACAAAATAGACAAAAATTAGATGAGAAAGCTACGGCTTGTATTTTTCTTGGATACGCTGTAAAATCCAAAGCATATAAGTGGTTGATTCAGGTGATATGCATTTTATGGAGGAAACGTTACAGCATTATGGAAACAGGCCCATAACACAAGAGGACGAGTTCTGCACATAAATTTGGCCAACATACCAGACAATCTGCTCATATTATTTTACAGGCACTGTTCAGCGCACTAAGCCAGAATACTGAGCTTGGCAATGCATCATCTGCAATGCGGTCCTCCCATCCAATGTTTTCTTCACTGTTGCTTGGAAATGCAGCAATGTAGGCACCATTTCCACTGTTTGCTTAATCAGGTCATGGGTTTTTTGCTCCTTTGTATCAGCAGCCATGATCCCAGCATTCAACAACAATCCACACAACTGCTGCTGTTTTTACAGCCCATTTCCAACGGCATCCTTAACCTGCACAATTAAGATTCGGCAAGATCCGGACTAGCACAGCAAAATATCCTTGAGCCATGGAGGTGGGCACCGAAGCACAACAGCAGTAGGAACAATAGGTGGGCACTGGAGCACAGTAACAGCAAGCGAGCGTTGGAGCATAGCAGTGGCGGCACAAGAGAGGAGAGTCCGATGAACATAGGGGCAGAGTTTTAGGCGAACGCGGGAGCGGGCAAAGGCGATGGAGAGAACTCGGTTTGGGCCACACAAGACCGCAGGGTGGGGGGAAGGGTTGCGAGTGCCGTATTGGGGTATCGAAGCACATTCCTAGGCTGACCACACCTTATGGCTCCGGGTCAGCAAGCCCCCGACGGAGGGAGTCCGCACCATGCAACGAAGCCTCATTGGCCATTTCGTTTCTAGGGGTGCTTGCTCGTGGATGGAGTTAATCCGCAAGTGGGTGCAAGAACATTTGAAGGTTGGCCAGGTAGAAGTCTGGAGTCTGTCCAAGGATTTGCTTCTGTTCATCTTTCCATCCTAGCAGGCTAGGGACTTGGTGTTGCTGGGGTAACTGTGGTTTTACAGGGCTCAGGGGCTAGCTTTAACCCTGTAGTGCCCAGGGGCGCATCACGAGATAAACTTGTTCACCAGGGCCCCAGTGTGGATGAGGATTTTCGGGATCCCATGGGAGATGTGGAACCTGGAGTTCCTAGAGAAGGTGGTTGGGTTCTTTGGGGAGTTCATTGGTTTTGATAATGTCACACAATCAATGGTGTGTATGGGCTTCGCCCGTTTCTGCGTTTGGCAAAGGCTGTTGGATAAGGACCTCATCTGGGAAATCGTTCTGGAGCTCCCAAGCAGGGAGGAACACCTCCATGTCGAGTTTGAGAACCTAGAGGTTGAGCCAGGCCTTGAATGAAGAACGAAGGCCAGAGAGGGCAAGGGAGAAGGATGTGCTTGCTGTGGGAAACTTGGTCACCAGGAGGAGGATTGCCGATTTTGGAGGACACGGCCTGTGCGGTTGTGGGACTGAGCCAAGCAGATGTTTGAGGGTGGGGACTGGGCCACGGTGGGCTGTAAGGGCCGATTG
>MNCI01001743.1:92471-120085 GCA_015680685.1 Gnetum montanum | reverse complement strand
GGGGGGGGGGGGGGGGGGGGGGGGGGGGGGGTGGAAAACTCGCAGAGCGCCCCCCTACGCCTAGCCCATCATCTTTGGCTAACTGGGAGAACCTTTGGACCCCCCCTGTAATGACTTACATGCGGAAACGACGTAGCCAGTGAGGATGATGCCCCCTAACTAGGATCGCAGCACCAGAGTCGTCATTGCCTAAGACCTTTGACGAGGAGTTGCAGCAAGCTGCACAGAAGGTCGCAACTGCGGCACGCAAGGCTAAGCGGCAGGAATGGGAGGCAAAATGGTAGGAATCCCTCGCGTAGGCACGGGCCGAGTTGGAGGCCAAATTTAGAGAAAGGGAGTAGGAGAGGGTGAGGCAACAAACCCTCCTGGTCGATGCAACCTGGGCACGGCTGGTGGATGAGATTCGGGCCCAAGTGAGAGAAGAGTTGATGCAAGAGGAGACCACTCGAAGGGAACGCGAGGAGGCTTAACAGGTGCAGCGTGAACGAGAACAGGAGGAGGAGGCTCAGCAGCAGAGCTAACTGGACAGGGCACATGAACATAGCGCCTGCCAATGGCTTAGAGGTGGACGGTGGCCATACCTCATCCTGGGCATCAATTACGATAGCTCCTAGGGGGAGCTCAGACGCCACATCTACCGAACCTTGGCACACTTCCATCTAGATGTGGGGACGTCGATTGCGGATCAGAACAGACGGGAGTCGGCCATGCAAGGAATCCAGCAGGCCGCTAGTTTTGTGAACACGGAGCTCCATTGGACTGATGTGGAGTTTGGCATGCTGGTTTTGGGGTGTTACCCCACCACACATGGGCCATTGTTGATGACCCGCTATTTGTAATCTCTTGTACTATATTTTTTTTCAGTAATACAATCTCGACTATTTCCTCAAAAAATTAAATTAAATTAAATTAAGAGATGAACATGGTTAGGTGGAAAAATTCTAAGCTCACTTGGTTGCCAAAGGATATGTTCAACAACAAGAAAGAGATTTTGATGAATGTTTTGCTCGTCTCTCAAATGGAATCTGTGAGAATTTTTTTTGCAGTTGCAACACAAGATGGTCATGGAAATTTTCAACTTGATGTTGCATTTGCCTTTGTCAATGGAATTCTCAATGAAGAAGTTTACGTGGAGCAACCACCAGGTTTCATTGATGAAGAAAAGATAAATCATGTCTACAAGCTCCATAAAGCATTATATGGTCTCAAGCAAGCTCCAAGTGCATGGTACGCCTGAATTCATGCATTTTTCAGGCAAACAGGCTTCACCATCTCAATCAACTGTTTATAAAAATGTTTCCAATGATGATTATATTTTTGTTTGTTTCAATGTAGATGATTTAATGTATTTCTCATCTACAACTACATTAGGAAATAACTTTTGTAATGCCATGAAAAATGAATTTGAAATGTCTGATTTGGGGAAGATGTCATATTTTTTGGGCTTTTAAGTTATCCATACATCAAAATCAATTTCCATATGCTAAATTAAATTTTCCCAATTCTTAATTGAGAAATTTGGCATGAGTAATTGTAATCCCTTTGAACAAAACTTACCAAGGAAGATACATCACCATCCTTCAATTCTTCATTATACCGTTCCCTTGTTGGTTGTCTTGTGTATCTTTGCAATACCTGTCCAGACATCCAGCTTGTTGTAAATTGTCCCTACTGGTTCATGCAAGATCTGCATGAATTATCAACATAAAATTTAATATATGGGGATACACAAATGTGGACTGGGGAGGCGACCTTGAAGATTGTAAATCAACTTCTGGTGTTGTTTTTTTGGTCCATCAGTCATCTCTTGGGGATCAAAGATGCAAATTACAGTCGCCCTCTCAACAGTAGAAGTAGAATACATAGCAGCATCAAATGTTACTACTTAGGCCATATGGATCCACTCCATTTTTACTGAAATGGGATATACATTTGAACCTCCCATTTGTTTATATTTTGATAGTGTTGGCACATTTAGGCCATTTAATGGAGCAAACTTTATGATTGAAAGGGGATTTCATTTATTATTCATTCTATGTTGATTTAAGAAAGAGATGATCTGCCTATAACATCTAAATAGTTTACATTGAACTTTTAAAGCAATGTATGGTGGAAAATATAGAGGCAAACATGCAGCTTGAGGATTTTCTATTTGAGAAGCTGAAAAATGCTTGACATAGACAAGGAAAGCCTTAACTAAAAAGGTATGATTTCATCTTCTTTGCTTAGACTAAGGATGTGTCGAAGCTTTAGAGGGTTCATTTTGTGTTCTTGAAGTGCCTCCAGATGGGGTGCCAAGTTAATATTCCAGGGTTCTTTTTAGCATTGCTAAGGCGAGGACATTTTGGGTAGCACTTGGGCCTTATCTTGGCTCTATGGAGAGCTGTGAGTCCTGTCACGATGATGAGGGAGTTGGGGTATGGTCTTAGCTTCTTTTTCAGGTTGTCTATCAGCGTCGTAGATGGTCGGTGCCTGTAGAGGTGCAGGAGGTTTTTCCTAGGTGTATTGTTTTGGTGCTTATGGCCAAATGGGTGGAGCCTGGTCATGATGCTGGTGGTCCTAGGGTGGGGCAGGCTGAGATGTGGGTGCAGGTTGCGCTTGAAAGGGAGGTGGCTGCTAGCGAGTCTAGAACTACAATCGTTGGTTGTGGGAGGCTAAGTGGGAGGCGAGGGAGGAGGCTTTTCAAATATAGCTGGAAGAGCTATGGGTGCATCATTAGGAGGAAATGCAATGGCGGAGGGGGCCCATGGAAGCGGTGGTGTTAGGAGGAGGAGGTGATGTAGCTACAGCTGATATGTGCACATGAACAAAACACCACCATGTGGCTGAGCAAAGGGAAATGCCCCTATGTGCAGATGTAGATTAATCATGAAGTTATGTGGCGAGAATTGCACTGGCACATTTGCCTTGCCTTTGCTAAATTGCATTGGGATGGTAAAGGGTCTGTTGTTGAAAGGGCGAGAAAGATGGAGGCATTCAAAATTTTCCAACAGGTGGTGGCTTTAGTGGAAACACAAGACCTTTGCGCACAGCTAGATTTGCTGCACTCTCAGATCCAGCCGAACTGCAGGTGTGCACATTTGCCCCACTAGCAGTAGGGGGTGTTAGTTGTGCACAGTTTCTTTGTTTTGTTTTGTTTTTGTTAGTGCTTTATGATTGCCTATTAACAGTCTAGGGAACCATGTTTCCTGTTTTCCTTCTGTTTGTTTAGTTGTTTTGTCTAAGTTTGTTTAGGGGTGTTACCCCTTTTGTTATGTTCCTGCTGGGTGATCCTTTCCCCCATTTTGCTAAAAAAAAGGACAGTAAAGACACAGGAGGCACACTGTGTCACAAGTTTGTAATCTACAATCCTGACCAGGCTATTCCCAGGTTTTGGGAATGAACTAGTCTTCCTCTCACTCTAAGTTGGCATTCAGAAATGCTATCCAAGTCATCCCTGTAGTGCAATATCTTATTTTATATTAAAGTTTCATTCAACTTTCCATCTTTTAAATTGCTTTGAAGGTAATCATAAAAAGTTTTCTACCTAAAATGGCCACATGAAAATTAAATATATAAAAAAAGAAAATGGCAACGTGGCAGAATTACCATGCATAGGGAAAGGCAAAAGGCAAAAAAGCCTTGCAACAAAAGCCATCGCGGATGTGATATCTCACTTAGTTGTCAAGCTTTAGGTACTGGTCCACTACACCCTTGGTCGCAGTAGGAATTGCTCTTCAAATCAACCGCCCACACAAGAACTAGTAGTAATAACAACCATAAAGCAAAACTCTTTAGCCTTCTCGCATCACATGGGCCAAAAAAAAAGAAGAAAAAAGCAGTCCAAATGAAAAGCACTGTAGCAAGCCATGATGATCTTGCCTGAATTCAGGGCAACGCTACACTACGAGAAGCAAAACGTAGCAGAGAGCAGACTCAATAAAACAAGGAAGCAAGCAGAAGAAGAGAAGGCTCAACAGAGCTAAGCTATAACTAAAAGTTGAATGTGAATCTAACTTCTTCATCGTTTAGCTGATGCTGTTTTTGCTGCTGCTACTGTGAGATGAGCATTTACAGTCATCTAGCTCTGCATCTTGTTGATAACCTTAAGTACATCAAACAAAAGTTATGTACGATGGCCCTGGAGAAGATACATCACCTGGCCAAGCATGTGCAAGACCAACAAGAGAAAAAATTTAAAAATTTTCAGCAAGCGGTAAGGTTTCTATCTTTTGAGGAGGAAAGAGATGTCCTGAATAAGATGCATAGACAGGAGATGCCTTCCCACTGTTGGAGAACTCTGCAGTTTCCAGTATGACTTGTTAGTTCTATCGGTTTTCCAAAGGTTGTCTGGTTTGGTTTTGGGGCTTTGTAGATCTTGGTTTTAATTGAGGTTTAGGTTGCCTAAAGAGCCCTATTGTGGTGATGCTAATGGTGGTGGGGTGCTGCCCACCCTACTTTGTAAATTTGGTTCTTTGAGGTAGTCTCGATTTGATCCCATGTTGTGGTGGGTGTTCTCTCCACCCCCACCACAACATAGATAAGTATAGGTTCCCAGGAATGTTCCTAAAGTTGGATATTGCTAAGTTGTATGTCTATTTAAGGTAGGACGCATTGTAGAACATCATGCTTAGGAAATGATTTAATAATAGGTTTGTGTGCCTCTGCATCAGCATCCAACATATACAAGGTTCATCCATGGATATCAACAGCAGACTTTGGCAGATTGTCAACATCTACAGGGGTCTTGAGTATGGAGACTCACTTACCCAATATCTTTTTATCTTTACCATAGATACTATGCATACTTATTTGAACCCTGCTGGTGTCAAAGCATTGTAGGTGGAAGGAATAAGTAGTTTGGTTTATCATTATTTAGATGATACCATGATTACTACGAAGGTTATAGTCCTGGAAGCATCACAAATCATACAGGCCTTGCAGAATGTGGAGTAGGGGTTGTAGCACTTTGGCTAGCAACAAGGGCCAATGTAGATTTTGCTGCGCATCCTATTGAGGCCACTGCTCCTCTTTTGCCTTGGCGATTCTGCCTCTTCTACTCTTAGAGACAACCTTGCATGTTTGAGCAACGAATGTTATCCTCCTTGTAGTTAGAGTGTGCTACTGCATTTGCCTAGAAATAGGTTATTCTGGAGGATGAGCAAGGAGTGTTGGGCAGAGAAGCTGACATTGCCGCATTTGAAGAAATCCTTTACTGGATCATTCAAGTTGAGATAAACAAGCACGTGGAGAAAGAAAAGCATGAGTTTGAACCCTGCGTTAGAGAAGAGGCTGCAAAATTTATGAGAACAGAAATTCTTAGGGCCACTAAAGACATTTTGGTGTACCAGAAATTTGAGGTGCAAAGGAGACTACTGATTGAGATGTAGGAGCTTAGGACCTAACTCAAGGAGTGCAAGCAAGAAGCCACTAGGGAGGAGAAGGAGAGCCGCAGACAATAATAGGAGGAATGATAGAAGGAGGCTCTCCATCATCAACAGTAGTATCGCTGACAATTGAAGGTAGAGGTTGCTAGAGGCCATTAAGAATCAAGGATTTGAGCCCACGAGGAGAAACGGAGGCAGAGAGACAAGAGATGAAAAGAAGGTTGCTGAAGGGGCTTGAGACCATGGTCAAACAACGGTTTAAAGACAATTAATGCTCCTATGTGGAGCTGAGGATGAGCAGAGTCATCTATGCCTAGCATCAGAGACATGGTGAGGTGCAGGGCAACATCTCTGCAGCTTGATAAGTTAGTTAACTTGAGCCAAGATGAGAGGCTTTATTTACATGTAAAGCTGCCAAGAATCAATGAAACTTTAGGGCTTATTGCGAGATTGTGGGTTTTTGGCATGATAGGAGGTGCGGAATTCTATTTGCTTTATTCTTGCACGTGTGAAATGGAAAGTACAGATATTTTTTTGTTTTGATTCTGCGTATTATCATATGGTTTTGTGGTTCATGGGCTCCTTGTGGCAATTAAAATATCAAGAAATTTCTGGTTTGCTCCAAAATTGTATTATTAATAAAATAAAATCTTCTTTTCACCTATTCGAGAATAAAAGGAATCATTTTTACCATAATTGAACCCTTATAAAAAAGGAATCACTTTTACCATAATTGAACCTTTATCAATCTTTTGATATAGAAAAGATTTTTTACATCTTTGAACCAATGTTAATATAGAACAAAGCATTTGCAGTGTTTTAAGACAATTTAGTTTTGAAATTGAATGCGGTATTTTTGACTTTTAATTAGTGATTTGCATAATGCCATTTGTATCGTAAACTCTTAGGTATGCTTACACAGAAAACCTTTTGTCTGTTAACCAGTGCTTATACTACACATTTACATTTAAGATTTTTTGTTCTTCTGACACTAATAGGTGTGCTGCAAAATTGAGCTACAAGAACGCAAGAGAAAAGAGAATGGAGTCACGAAAATCTGAGAGACACAAAAGAATGAGGCAAATTTTTTAATATTCAATTTTAAAATTACTGTTTTTTTTTTTAAATTGACTATAGTGTGTATAGAGAATGTTTTTCCCAATTTTTAACATTTTAATTTTCCTCTCATCTGTTGATTTGCAGATGTGAAGAAAGCTGCGAAAAAGATCCACCAGATGAGATCAATGGTACAGCAGTTCAAGAATCTGAAGGGCTTTGTAGAAAGAGAAAAACTGGTAGGACTCTATATATTGAAAGTGCATTGATGTTTTTAGCTTTTGTAATGTTATATTTTTTTCCCTTTGTTGAAACCTGAAACAATTTGACCATAAGCACAGTCCAAGACATAACAAATATTGTACTTTAGAAAAATTATACAGGAATATAATGATGCCTCAAGTGTAACTTGACCTAGTACCCTATTGTTATACAATGAGATAACTGCTTGAGCCACCTCTCATTGGTTGTACATAAAAAGATAATACATGTCCCTCCAAGTAGCATTGTCGAGTCTGCAAGCCCCAAACCAGAAAAATGTATGCTAAGCTGGAAACAATAACATCCATCTTAGTGCTAGCATGAGCTGTTCTGATAATACATGAAACAAAACATCAAACTTGAACAACATAGTTTCCTATGCAAGAGATCGACTTGAATGGCAGGAAGGGTTACATCTCCCCTAGAGCCTTGCCACACATGAGCAATACAATAGATTTCTTTGTAGATGACACTGATTTGGTGGGAGGAAAGACAATAATCCCTTTTCCTTAATTATTTTAAAAAAGAAAGGAACATTGTCATACACATTTAATGTTCAGAACAAAGTGGTAGATCCACCGTACAAGAAATGAGAACTAGAGATGCCCTAGGGAGCATTGCAGTGGGAATGTGAAGAACTCTGAAATATGTCAAAAGATCAAACCAAATAATTTCAGGAAATGAAGATTATTTCAGAAACTTGGGAAAATGGAAATTCCAACAATTCCAACGTTGCACTTCTGTTGGGTCTTGGTAGTGACTACGCTGGCTATTGTGGCCACTGTGACTATTGTAGCTACTATGACTACTATAGCTACTAAAAATGGTTCCAGCGTAGTTGGGGCTATACCCCTACAAAAAACAATGGAAATGCCAATTTTAGCCATTCCCAAGGCATTTTCAGCCTTCCCAAGTCTAGATATAGACATTAGGTACCTTTTTGTACTTGGGAAGTGAGGCAATAATAATTTTTGAAGCATCTTTCAGCCCCAAAAAGTTGAAGTATGCAAGATTGTAGCTCATGGACTACAAATCTTACATTTACAATGAATCCTTGCCTCAAGTTGGGAAATGAAGGTTGCAACATGATTTTTTTGTGGTGTTTCATTGGTTCCTCTTTGTTAATGTCTGGAGGATTGACTTGAGAGACATTGACAAAGAATACAAAACACCATTGCAGGTCCATCACTGACGTTCTCTCTTTGCGCTTGATTTAGTAGTGTCAAACCATGCTCAAGAGTGCTTGTGATGATGGGAGAAGGTTATGATGGTGAAATGGCAATGAGGTCATAGTGAAATGGTCATGAAGGCTAACAATGCATTCCAAATGTTGACATCATGGCTATAGTGTGGCACAAACATGTTGGTTAATCGGTAAACCTTGGCACTTCGTACTTTGAGGTGTGGTTCACATAGCAAATGCGTTTGAGGAACCAACATGTCTTGCCAAGATTTCTTTGGCTAATAAGGTCCTTCCCTTGTATGTTTGAAGCCATTGATTGGTCCTTTAGGCTTCATTGGCCATTTGGTTTCTTGGCAATTTGCTTCCCCATTAGGTACCTTTTTGTACTTGGGAAGTGAGGCAATAATAATTTTTGAAGCATCTTTCAGCCCCAAAAAGTTGAAGTATGCAAGATTGTAGCTCATGGACTACAAATCTTACATTTACAATGAATCCTTGCCTCAAGTTGGGAAATGAAGGTTGCAACATGATTTTTTTGTGGTGTTTCATTGGTTCCTCTTTGTTAATGTCTGGAGGATTGACTTGAGAGACATTGACAAAGAATACAAAACACCATTGCAGGTCCATCACTGACGTTCTCTCTTTGCGCTTGATTTAGTAGTGTCAAACCATGCTCAAGAGTGCTTGTGATGATGGGAGAAGGTTATGATGGTGAAATGGCAATGAGGTCATAGTGAAATGGTCATGAAGGCTAACAATGCATTCCAAATGTTGACATCATGGCTATAGTGTGGCACAAACATGTTGGTTAATCGGTAAACCTTGGCACTTCGTACTTTGAGGTGTGGTTCACATAGCAAATGCGTTTGAGGAACCAACATGTCTTGCCAAGATTTCTTTGGCTAATAAGGTCCTTCCCTTGTATGTTTGAAGCCATTGATTGGTCCTTTAGGCTTCATTGGCCATTTGGTTTCTTGGCAATTTGCTTCCCCCATTTTTTTTTGTGGGGGTGGAACCTTCAATGGGTTTCATTGCCAAAGCTATTTTTTATTTGGTTTTCCCATTGAGTGCGATGTGTTACATTCAATGAGCTTGATGGTGGAGTATGACAAAGGGATGTCATAGGGCCATGGTGCATGAGTGTCAAACATTAGTCAACATTTTCATCCAATGTAAGGAAGGTTATAATCAAGTTACGAGTTTGGGCTTACGGGGAATGGTAATGAAAAGGGTGTGGAACAAGCACTCTTGCTATGGTAGGACAAACCCACTGAATTTTGTGCATTGATGTCACATGGCGACTTCTTGTCGCGATGAGTTGCGCCTCCATGATGACTTTAGGCTTTATCCTACAAGCACAACTCCAAGAAAACCAGACAGAGAAATCATGTTGTTATAATGAAATACATAAGGCCACGTAGGACATATCAGCAAATTTGGCTATCAAATGTCACATGATGCTAGTTTAAGACCTTGGTAGGCCGTATTGCTAGTTTAAGGCCTCAGCAGGCCATGGTAAGTAGGCTCACTTGTTGGTGGTTGTTAGCTACATGTAATATGACTTTAGATAGGAATGATTAACCAGATTGGGCAACTCATTCCCATCCATGTTTGCTATTTGGTAGGCCTTGTTGTCATAGGCCTTGGTGATCAAGAAGGCCCTTCCTAGTTTTCTGAGAATTTGTCCGCATGCTTGTGGATGGCTTTGAGGACTAGGTCCCCTTTCTTGATCTTGTGCTTTTTGAGGTTACAATAATGCTGTGGTGTCCATACTTCAATCATGCATATCCACCATAAGCACATTAAGTAGCACTTGGGTAACATGAAAAAATAATGCCAAAATGAGATGGAATACTATGGTACTTAGCCAAAACATGGATTCTGGTGGTCAAACAAGCTCAACAAAGGCTCTAAGAGGTCAAACAAAGGCTAAATGATGGGAACAAAAAGGTCAAATATAGGGTTCAAAACAAGTTGCAACATGATGAGATAAGGCTAAACCAATCAATGTGCAAAACATAAGGTTAAATGTGGTCAACTATGGTTACAATTTTGCCAGTTTTAGGCCTTAGCAGGCCATGGTGCTAGTTTAATGCCTTGGCCGGCCATGGTTACATGGTGTCAAATGATGGTCAAAGATGGTCAGACCCCATCATTTTAACACCAATCCAAGGCCAAGCACAGGTCAACAAAGGCCATAATTGAGAAAATAAAGTGAATATGGTAAAACATGAAGTTATATAGTGGCTACATGAAGTCAATTGATGAGAAAGATGGTGAACAATGCAAAATAAGGTCAAATTTGTGGGAATGGAATACATATGGTAAAAATTGGTTTATACTAGATAAACAAGGTTAAATTTTGCTAGTTTTAGGCCTTAGCAGGCCATGGCATGGGCCTATAGGGTTGTTGTGGGGGGGGGGGGGGGTGTGTGTTTGGGGGTCATTTCGGGACTATTTTGAGATAAAATTGGTACTTTTTCTTGTGACTATGTTGGGCCCTACTAGTGACTACGTTGGCCTAGCGTAGTCCATATTCATAGACAATTTCCATGGCTTAGTATGGTCACCTTTCAGCTCCTAGGGGTCTAAACAACCAGCGTAGGGGGTAGGTATTGTAAAGCAGCAAGTTTTGGCATTGTTTTGACCTCTTAGAAGGTGGAAAAGCTTGTTTTCAGAGGTGACTACGTTGGGCTAGCAGGCCCTAGCATAGCCACAAGGAATGAATGAGTTTTATGAGGTTTATAGGGCTGAAATGAGGTGGAATTGGAGTTGGATGACATGGTGCAGGGTTCTGGTCATTTTTGGGTCAATTTTTGGTCATTTTGAGCTGCTTACTATTGATTTTTGTTGCCACATTTTTCCTCTCCACTGGGACTATGCTAGCCCAACATAGTCACTAGTTTCTTCAGTGTAGTCCTGCATGGAAAATGGATTTTGATGAGTTCTGGAGCTCGATCAACGTCTTAATAGGCTTTAGTGGCAAAATTGCTAATTTTCATGCATGTTTGGATCTTGGATCCTCAAATACCATGGGACTACATTGGGCATGCAGTTCCCAGCATAGTCAAGGATTCCAAATGGGAAAAAGTTGAAAAAGAATGAACTTTGGCTTGTTTCCCAGGGTTCCAATGTTTGTGCATGCTTCAACAGGGTTCTGGGTCATTTTGAGGGTTGATTTGGGTAGCTTTTAAGAAATTTTGATCACTTCCAAGTGGACTACACTGGGCTTGGGTAGGGACTACGCTGCTAGCGTAGTCCCAATTCTCCTTTAGCGTAGTCAAATTGGAAAAGTTGAGAAATTGAGTTTCACTACTAAAGTTGACTCCGGTGGGCCCCAAGACTCCTAGAAGTGCACTTTAAGTCATTTTGTCAATTTTTTGGCAAGTTTATGAGGACTACGTTGGGCTGGAGAGGGACTACGTTGGCCCAGTGTAGTTCCGATCCATGTAGTCCTAATCCATCCTCAGTGTAGTCAGGGTTTAAGGGTCAAAAATGATGAGAGAAGGTGGGTTCCATGGCAAGACAGGCTCTGGTGGTATGCTAGGCTTGATTAGAAGTGGATTTGATGCTTGTTTGGTCAACCTTGGGCAGTTTGGTGTGGGCTACGCTAAGGTTTGAGAGGGACTACGTTGGGCCAGTGTAATCACAATCCTTCCTCAGCGTATTCAAGGTTTGAGAGTCTAAAAATGATGAAATTTGTGTCAATTCCAAGGTATGATGGTCCTGGTGTGCCTCGACAAGGTTTGAAAGAGGTGGTTTCTTGGTTGGTTTTCACCTAGTATGGAGTTCATGATGTGGACTATGCTGGGCTTGAGATGGGATTACATTGGCCTAGTGTAGTTGCATCTTCCCATCAGCATAGTCCAGGCTTGGGATGGTTTATAGGAGTTTCCATGGTTGATAGAGGTTTCTAACAAGGTTCTAGGGTTTTTTGGTAGTGAACTTAGGTCAATTTTTAAAAGTTTTGGTTTGTTTTCTATGGACTATGCTGGGCCTGGGCAATGACTATGCTGGCCCAGCGTAGTCTTAACCTTGTCTTAGCATAGTCAAGGTTGAGATTGCCAAAGATTGTGAAAACTGCAAGTTTTAAAGTCACATAGGCTTAGATAGGCTTCTAGGGTTTGTCGATAGTAGTTTTAGGTCATTTAAAACAAGTTTTCATCAATTTTTTGGGGGACTATGCTAGGCTCTTGCAGGCACTATGCTAGGCCAGTGTAGTCCCAAGTTCCATCTAGCATAGTCAAGGTGGACATGATGAGAAATGATGGAAAATTGTGGATTCTATGCTAAACAAAATCAAATAGGATTTTAGCGTTTATTGAAAGTAGTTTTAAGGCATTTTTGAGTTTTAATCAATTTTTTGAGGACAACGTTGGGCTCTGCCTAGGACTATGTTGGCCTAGCATAGTCCTCCTATCCCTCCAGCGTAGTCAAGGTTAGGAAGGGCAAGAATGGTGAAATAAAAAGCAAAATTTGTTGTATGGCAACCTCAAGTGGCATTTCAGGGTTTTGGGAGGTTGATTTACATGGTTTTTGGTGTCTTTTACCAATTTTTGGGGGACTACGTTGGGCCTTGGGCTGGGACCACGCTAGCCCAGCATAGTCTTCCTCTTCCCATTAGTGTAGTCCATGTGATGTATGCCAAAACTGTGAAGGAAACTAGGTTTTATGGTCAGAGAAGCCTAAACTAGCATTTTAGGGTTTACTGCAGTCAAGTTGCATCATTTTTGGTATGTTTTAGTGATTTTGAGTGGACTACGTTGGGCCTTGGGCAGGGACTATGCTGGCCCAACATAGTTCCAACTTCCCACCCAGTGTAGTCTAGGTTAAGGTTCTGAAAAGTGGTAAAAAACTGCAAGTTTCGAAGTCCAACATGCTTGGATAGAGTTCCATGGTTTACTGAAGGTTGTTGAGGTTGTACATGCCAATTTTGTTGATTTTTTGTGGACTTTGTTGGGCATCTACTGGGACCATGTTGGCCCAACATAGTCCTCTCAGTCTCCAGCGTACTCCCATGTGGGAGCATAGATTTGTGGGTTTTCTTTGGGTTTTTTGGTCGATCAATCGATAGTTTGAGGTCACTAGGGGTCTTGGAGAGGTGTGGAGACTTTGAGAGGCAATGTTGGAGGTGTGTTATGGTCTGCATGGTACCCTTGACCCCTTAAACCCTAGGACTACACTAGCATAGCGTAGTCTGTGGGTTATCCCAACATAGTGATGGGGAAGATGGAAAAAGTGGCACCATTTGCTGCATTTGGCCATGTCTCAAGCTTGCTGAGAGCTAAGACTAGGGTTTGGAGAGATGGTATGGCTATTCGAGGTCGACTGGAAGCTGGATGGAATGGATGGGTTGCTTGGGGTTGAAGGGAAGCAAGATGTCTTACTGGACTACACTGGGCCAACATAGTCCATCCTCAAGGCCAATGTAGTCCTATGTTGAATCAATTTCTCATGTGAATTTTGAAGCTTCTTGCAACCCCTTGTTTGTCAATACTTGCTTGCTAGTCTTGGTTGGGAGGTCTTGTCATGGCTGGGGATTGGGTTTTGGGAATCAATAGAATATGTGATATATTCCAAGGCTTCTCTAGCATAGTCAGGCCTGGAAGTCCTACATCCCAGGGTAGTCATGTTTTGTTGGTCTGTTTTTGGTGTAAATTTGGCATTTTTTCTGTAGTAAACGGTTATAAATTTTCAAGTTTTAATGTTATGGGTTTTTAGTTCATTGTTCAAGGATTCCAACGGCTGTGGAATCATTGAATTTTGAGGAACGGTTTGTTCTTGGTGAGTGTTTCCGTCAGCTTGTGTGAAATGGGGTTTTGCCTATGATGGCCACGGGCATGTCACTTTTGCAAGTTTTTCTGAAAAAACAGTTAAGAGTTTTTATGTTTTCTTGGTATGAGGTTGTAGTTCATGGTTGTATGATTCCAACTGCTGCAAAATCATTGAATTTTGTTAAGTGGTTAAGTTTTTACGGATGTCCCCGTAAAGCCATGCGAAATCAAAGTTCTAAGGATATTATGCATTTACCCTTGTGAAGATGGGTAACGTTGAGACTTTGGAAAATTTTTCCCACCAATGTCCCATGGTCTTGGGGATTTTCCGAAGTGTTGGGAAGGGTTTAGAGGTGGTTTGGATTGAAATAATTTTTTTTAAAATATTTTTTATTTACTGTTTACTGCGGCCATCCCTTACAGTTCTAGTGTTGTTGTTCAATTCTTTTGAATCTTGGTTTATGGACTTGGGTTCTGTTTTGAGTTTTTCTAAGTATGGAATATAACATGAAAACTGAAATTTTAGTTCTACATTGTCATTTCCATGTTTTTGGTTTTAAACAATCATTTTCCTATTTTCGGTCACAAATAGTCATTTTCATATTTTCAGTTGCAAATGGTCATTTTAGTATTTTCGGTTGTAAACTGTTATTTTGTAGGCTACAAGGATGTAAACTAAGTTGTAAACAAGAAAAATATTTTCCAGTTTAAGGCCATTGCTATTGCCAGTTTAAGGGCTTAGTAGGCCATAGGGTTGCTAGTTTTAGGCCTTTGCGGGCCATAGTCCATACTTGCCTAGCAGGTATGGGATGCTCTTGAAAGAGCACATAAGGCTAGACCCAACATTGAAACATGATATAATGTTGTAAGGGTAAACAAATGATTGGCAAAAGAATGGATGAGATGTTTACCATGAACTTGTTGCTTAATCTTTGAGAAATCAAGGAATCCTTTTGGCATGATCCTATGGTCACTGTTTCTCTCATTTAGCATGGCAAGTTGTAGGCATTTTCATTGAGTGTCTTGTGTCACAAAGTTGGCACTATTCTTATCGTTGTTGTTCTCCTTGTGGTTGGCCCTAGTCTAAGTGTTGGGGGTTTCCTCTTGAAACTCCACCTTCGAACCTCGGTCAATGTTGACATAGTTAACTAATGGTACTGACACATTGTCCCCACAAATGACAATCTCCCCTCACTGATAGGGCAACTGAATTTCTTGATGTATAGGGGATGAAATTGCCCAAAGCTTTGCTAACCATGACCTTCCTAGGATCAAGTTGAAACCAGGTGTCTCTTCAACCACTAGGAAGTTGGCAGATGTGGGAAATTGCTCTCCAGCTACAAAATCCAAGGAGATAGAACCTTGCACCACTATTTGTGAGCCACTAAATGACTTGAGTGCTGAGGTAGTGGTCTCTTGGATATTCTCGGTTAGGCCTAGTTTGTCAACAACGGAAAATGGTACCACATTAGTTGCTGCCCCATCATCTACATGAACACGATGGACCTTGTATTTGCCAAATGTATAGTGATAAGGAGAGGGGCAGATATCACTTCTTCGTTTCTAGACTTAATCTTCACCTCACTATCTCGAAAGTTATGCATTGGCTGATGCTTGTTCTCCCTAAGTGAAGCTTGCTCAATGATAAAGTGAATCGATTCTCTGTTGGCAAGCATGTCCTTGCTCACAGGGATTGAGGTCAACACTTTAGTTAGGGCGTCTATATGTGTAGGAGAGGTCATGACTAAGTTGTACAAGTTTGGTGATGTGTTCTTTTGCTTTAATGACTATTTGGCTTGCTCCATTGTTGCGAGGAACCTCTCTCCATTGGCTTGTGACCTTTTGGCCTTAGTGGTCTCAACCTTCTCCATCCTTCATAGAGTTTGTAGCTTAGGTTTTGGTGCATGTGCTTTGGGCCCCTTGTCCATGGGGGTAGTTGGCCTTGATGCAACTTGTTTCGAAGCCTTTTGTTGTCAGCCACCTTTAGTGGGCTTTGTTGTTGGTGTGGATACAAGTTGTTTTCATCATTGTTGGGATGATGGTTTCTTGCTAACCTCTAGGTTGTGGTCCACTATAGGTGGGCTCTGGTCATGGGTTGTTGTAGGCTTACTTGTTGAAGGTGGAGGGACCTGGATAAAGAATGATTCCCTATGTTTTGGAGGACTAGAAACTTGATGATTACATTGTGATGTTGAAGCCATTGAAGGGGGCACATGTATGATGAAAGGCTTCTTAGGGGCTGGAGGAGGTGGTACCTGTATGACAAATGGCTCTCTAGGCTTTGTATTTTGGGATTGTGGTGGTACTCTAATGACAACGAGTTCCCTAAGAGGATTAGCCTGTTTGGTTTTTGTGAATGAGGCTATGGTATAGAAGTTATTTTTAGCACTTGGAGAGTTGAGCTCATTCACTACCAACTCTCTATGGTTTATCATCTTCTGGAGGTCATCCTTTAATGCTAGGCAAAAATCGGTGTCATGACCAGCCATTTGATGATAATGGCAATACCTATCCAGTCTAAAGTACCTTGGTAGCTTAGGATAATCTTTGGTAGCTATCGTTGAGTGTCTAGCTATGTCACAAAGACGATCATACCTCTTACGAGCCTCTCCAGATAGTGTCTTATGTTGTATACGATCATTGTAAAGCAACTATTCTAGAAGCTTGGAGGGCTTCATAGGCAACCTAGTGTATTGAGACCTATCCTTACACCCAAAGTTTGGTCTTGATTGATTTGGGCCATAGGAAGTGGATGGTTGCGATGAGTTGGGGGATGTGTTGCGAGGTGGTGATCCCCACCTTTCCCCTTGTTTTGTTTCTTTTGCTAGTACAACCACAGTTGCATGTTCATTGCTAGCCTCAATTGCCTCCTCAATGTTCTTAGTTTTCAAGAATGCTTGGCTTAGTGACTAGGGCTCTAGGTAGTACAACTTTGACTTGATAAAGTCATTTATTGCTCCCTTGTAGATGGCTAAGAGGTGAGTTTCAGCAATAGGTTCTGGAATCTCATTAAATTTTGAGTTCCATCTTTGAATGAACCTTTTGATTGGTTCAAGTGGCCTTGCTTCACCTTCATCAATTGATCCAATGTGGCATCTGACTTCAAGTTGTATTTGAAGCGGTTGACAAATTGGTCTATTAAGTTTTCAAGGGAAGAGATGGAATCCCTAGGCAAGGTTCGATACCAATCTAGAGCTTTACCCTTGAGGGACATGGGAAAAACCCTCAATATCGTATGTGGCCAAGCTTGCAAAAAGAGGCACCCAGATCGAAAGGTGACCAAGCATGCATTGGGATTCCCTTCACCATTGTATTTGGTGAAATTTTGTATGGACATGCCATTAGGTAAGGCTATTTGAGGCATGGAAGGGTTTATTGGATCATTTTGATAGAAGTCTATAACCTTGACTGTTTGAGTTGTATTGGCTTTGAGTTTTCGCAGCTCTTCGATAAGGTCTTAGATCATTTAGAAAGCTTGATCCAAGCCTTGGGGCATCCTTGTGGGTTGCGGTGTTTGCATGAATGGGTGTGGTGTTAATTGAGAGGCATGTGGCCTCACGATGGGTTGCAGTATAGAAGGAAGAGGCTGGGTCATGACGGTCATGGGTGGGCTAAACAATGAAAATGATGTTTGTGTTGATACTTGTAGCACAAAGGGGACAAATGGTGTATGTGTCCCTTGGATAGCTTGTGGTCCTGCTATGGGCCCCATTGGTATGGAGAAAGGATGGGTGGTTGATTATGGCACTGAGTGTGTTTGGTGTGCTGCGATGAAGGTTGTGGGATGTGGCCAGTGGAGGAGGTGAAGGGGGTAGAGGTAGGCATTTCGGCCGTGGGAATCGCTTGTTGGAAGAGCCCCCCTAAAAGGTTCTCAAGTTCAAACTTTGCCCCTAAAAAATAGAAAGATCCAAGCACCAGAATAGTTTTAACCTCAAATCTCAAGGGCCTCCAAAAAACGGGATTCAGGGTGCCCTAGACAGTTGTGCGATCACCTAGTTACTTACGAAATGTAAATAGAAATAGCTATAAAAATGTAAATGTAATTGTAGAAGAAATTGGAAATGAAAACGAAAACGAAAACATAAATGAAATGCGTTGAAAATGGAAATGGAAATGAAGTTGAAAACAGAAATGAGGGTTTCAAATTTGGAATGAAAACAGACGCAGAAATGAAAATGTAAGCTAAAACTTGCACAACATGAACAATACTTTATTTAAATGAAAATAAAGAATAAGGTTCACGAAGTACAGATTTTTGTGCGAAGGGCACCAGAAGTTGCTTGTAGGAGCTTAAAGTCTGTTGGAGAAGGTAAGCCATGTTCTACTACAACCCCACAATCTGGTTTTTTCCCAGCTCCAGTTTCTAGCAACTTTCCATCAGTTTCCACCAAGGTGTGCAACATGGTTATAAAATGGGTTTTCACTTTTTGGTGCAATGATAGTTACGTGGGAGCCTTTATGCCCAATGTAGTGTAGTTTTTGCTACCAAAAAGCAGAAGTAAGGTTGCAAATGGGCTTTTATGGTTGTGGAAGTGCAAAAATTGTTGCTATGAAGGTTGTAAAATGCCAAAGTTTGGAAATGCCAAAAAGTTGGGACTACCTAGAATGGTGTTGACGTTGGGTTTTTATAGGGTAGGGTTGCTATTTTTGGACATGTGCACAACTGCCATGATTGTTGATAAATTGGTGTCAATGTGCAAGTTGTAACAGTCATCTTCTCCTAGTGTAGTTACTATTTGTGGTGAGTTTGGAATGGACTATGGCCACAAAACCCATATGTTTAGTATAAATAGTAAATGGACCTTTGTGACTATGCTAGTACCATTTTTATTATGCTGGCCTTGGTCAACAGTCATCTACTTTCAACGTACTTGCCATTTATAGGAAGTTTGGAATGGGCTACAGCTACAAAACCCATCTATTTACTATAAATAGTAAACGGACTTTTGTGACTACACTGACACCATCCTTACTACACTAGCATTGGTGGACTACGCTAAGGTTGTTGAAAAATGACAAAAGTGGTGGAAAATGTGCAAAAGGTTGGAAATTGTGGAAATGGTGGAATCCATTGAAAAGTGTCGTGCCTAGTGGAGAATGCTATCTACGCTGGCTATTGTTGACTTGAGATGACTACATTGGTTGTTGTTGGAAAAATGGAAATTCCAACAATTCCAACATTGCACTTTTGCTAAGTTTTGTTAGTGACTACGTTGGCTACTATGGCTATTGTGACTACTGTAGATGCTAAAAATGGTTCCAGCGTAGTTGGGGCTATACCCCTACAAAAAACTATGGAAATGCCAATTTTAGCCATTCCCAAGGCATTTTCAGCCTTCCCAAGTCTAGATATAGACATTAGGTACCTTTTTGTAGTTGGGAAGTGAGGTAATAACAATTTTTTAAGCATCTTTCAGCCCCCAAAAGTTGAAGTATGCAAAATTGTAGCTCATGGACTACAAATGTTACATTTACAATGAATCCTTACCTCAAGTTGGGAAATGAAGGTTGCAACATGAATTTTTGGTGGTGTTTCATACCCCGTTAAGGGTCATTTGAGATCCTAGGTCAATATTTTGTTGCATCTTCTTGTGCTGCATCTCTTGTTTGAATGGTTTCCCTACCTTCTAAGGTTGCTCAACAACCACAAAGCCATGAGCATTTTCTTTTGAAATCTTTCTGGCGATTGGATCCAACGGAGGCCGGGTTGTCCCATGCACTACTGAAACCCAATCCTCTAGTGGTAAGAGTCCCGTCCCCCAGAGAAGTAGCACCCAATGACATGCCGTCAGCCTGCTCCACCCGAAAAGAATGACTAGGAGGCATGGGGGAACCAACCACCACTCCAATCCCTTCAACTCCACGTGGAGTCCCTCCTTGGTCCCCTTCCCCTCCCCACAGCTTCGGGGCAAGGGAAGTGGGGACACCCACTCCTTTTTCCCCACTAGCAGCCAATCGTTAGCATTAGATTTCCCATTCAGCCTAGAGGTCCTTCAGTGCACCCTAAAATCCTGAGTAGCATAGTTGCCTTTGCCACAAGTCCGACAAGACATTGAACACTCTCGTGGCTACTAGGTTGGTGCTAAACCATCAGAGGACACATTTTTGTATTTAATAGATAGTTTCTCCTCCCCAAAGGAGAGGTCAAGTATGACCTCTTTCACTAAGTCACTAGATGAGAAGGACCTCCAAACACAGAATCATGCGTAGCCCATCCTCTCTTTGGGTGTCATGAATTTATTGAAGCAGATAAACTTCTTGAAATGGCCCGCCAGTGCCTTTAGAAACTCCTTGATCCAGAGTTTCGAAGGCACCCTGAAACTCTGATCCAAATTGAAGCCCTCAAGAACAAACCATTGTCTTGATGTGCCCTAGGCCTCCAATGCGTAAGGGCCAAACCCTTGGTTCCAAAGAACCACGAGGCCCTATAGCAAAACATGGTCCCTATTTTTTGGGGATTGAAAGATGAAGATGAGCAAATCCCCCATGAGTGATCGGACCTAGACCTTCCCCACAGCCCAAGAGGCAACCACCCACCACTTGATAAGATCCAACCTCGACTGTGACCTAGAAGAAACAAACTTCTCAACCAAGATTAGCTCCATGATGTGCAGCCCATCTTGCGGCAATTCCTTCGCCTTTAATCTCATTGTTCCACCTAACCTATAAATAGACTTAATGCCTCCATCTCTAGGCTTCCAAGTAGCACCCTCGGGCCCCACCAAGGATAGCTCCTTTAGGCCCCGTAGAGCCTGCACTTTCATTAGGGCCCTAGACTGTGCGCCTCCAGCCTCATTGTAGTCTTGGTCCCCATCCGACAGCCTCTGTCCATCCTTGCTTCTTGCCTCGTGTCCCCCACCATCCGTCCGCACTATGCTCCTTCCTCCCATTTCAAAATGCACCAATTTTCTCCATCACATATAGTTTAGCTACATGTAAAAATATAGTTTCAGCTTTGCTGCCTTCGATTTGCTTATGCTAGGAGATAAATTCTGATTGTTCTAAACAATGCTAGATAATGTTTGAGTGAAACTCTATAATATATTGTGATGCTCCTCAAGCATGATTTCTGATTTAGGAAATAGCCAAAACAAGATGGAAAAGGATGAATACAGCTAGGGAGAAGGTAAGAAGTCTTGGGAAACATCTGAAGAACCTCAAGTTGAATTGAGGAAAGGTTTCTAGGTTCCTTGTCTTTCAATTTATCATAAATATTGTTGTAATTCACTATTGTTGATACCATGAGTAAGAGAAAGAGCTCTTAAGCGTGGAAACTTGAGCAAGAGAGAGTGGGTAAGAGCATTGGATGAGTGCAATTGATGATTGCAGCTCCAAGATCTATTGTGTGGTGAGTTGGCCTTATGAGTTCTAGTTTCTTGTATCTTACTTGTGAGTCAAGTTCTCAATCCCGGATTATGGGAAAGATTCTCTATTAGTTATGTCTTACATTGAGAACAACCATTGTGTGGTTGTAAAGGCTCATGCTCTGCAATATCATTTGAGTGTGATAGGTTTTGGATGTTTGTGAGTTTTGAGAACTTTGTTGTAATATTGTAATAAATTAATTAAAGATAGCTAGTTTTCTTGTTTTCTAGCAAAAATGTTTCTNAAGTACAAGCCATACCTTCTAATATGGATTCAGCAATAGGTACCTTAAAGTTATTTAGTACCTCTTCTAACTAAAAATGCTTCTCAAATGCCTTCAACCAACTTGCAAAAGCATTGGTGCTATCTATATTGTTAAAAGTCTTCAACTCCATGTACAGAAGCCTGGTAGCATTTTTGAATGCTCTAGCAAGTCTTGTCTCATGTTCCTCGTCAAGTTTTCCTGGAGAAAAAGTGCTTAACATCATTGGAGCCCTTGGATCTCTCATCTACGAAATAGGATTCCCTACCATTGGAATCCTTGGCTGATGGATTCCTACACTCCCATAGCTGGATTATCCTTCCTCTTCATTTGCTCTGTCTCCACCCGTNAGTTGGTTGAAGGCATTTGAGAAGCATTTTTAGTTAGAAGAGGTACTAAATAACTTTAAGGTACCTATTGCTGAATCCATATTAGAAGGTATGGCTTGTACTTCGTGGGAAAAGGAGTCCTAGGGTTATGAAAGACAAAATGGTCAACCCACCACAGATTGGGCTATGATGAAACACATGTTGAAAAGAAAATTCAAATAGTTTCCTTAGAGGTAAGAAACCATTATGAAGTTGAAATTCCTAAGGCAAGGTGATAGGGATGTCAAAGAATTCTGCATCAAATTTTGTTATCTATTCCATCAAGCTAAGGTAAACTGGAAAGAGTATGAACAAGCTTCAATCTTTTTAGGAGATCTCAAAATGACATACCAGCAAGAGTTGTCTTTTTATGAGCGACAAACTCTTGATGAGGCTTATGATTTGGCATTCAAAGCTAAGAAGAAGTTAGGTGGAGTTAGAAATAGGAGCAAACAATCTTCCAAGGAGAAGAAGAAGGGTTCTAGATTTGAGAAGGGATCTAAGTCCAAATTTGAAGACAAAGATGGCAGCCATGATAAGAAGACTGAAAGAAGTGATGAGAAGGTTAAATCCAAGGACCAAGGCAAGGGTCAAGGTAGCAACTCATCAAAAATTCAGTGCTTCACATGTGGAGAATGGGGACACAAGCAATGAAAATGTTCACTTCACAAGGCAGCCAAGGGCAAAGATGTGCAAACCATGAAGGTGGAAGAGACATCAAGCCAAGGTCTTCAGAGAGAGGTAATCCTAGTGCCCTAAAAATTGAGGATGTTTCTGAGTTAAATTCTTATGTAATCATGTGGAATGTGAATAGAGAAGATCATCTTAATAGAAAATTGTTGTTTTAAATTAGGGCTAGATGCTTCCTTAGTGAGAAATGGATTCATGTTTTGATTGATGGAGGAGCCCAAGAAAATGTTATTTCTACTAGGGTAGTTGCTTGATTGGGTTTAGTAACTAATCCTCATCTGAGACCCTATAAGGTGCATTGGTTGTCTAGAGATCTTTCTCAAGAGGTAAGGAAACAATGTACTTTGAGATTTAAAATTGAAGGTTTTCATGATGTAGTTAAATGTGATGTGCTTCCAATAGATTGTGTTGATGTAATTCTTGGTAGACCTTGGAATTTTGACAATGGTGCTTAGTTTGATGAAGCAAGAAATGTGTGGAGTGTAGCTAGACCTGATGGAATTCATGAGTTGATTCCCATGATGGCTGAACAAGTGAGGTAGCAAAGCTCACTTAATGCTTGCTTAATCCTTCTAAGAGAGACATAATATATTTTTTGAGAGAATGTTCGGGAATTAATTACTGAAATGAAATTTGTACAAATAGTTGCCACAAGGAAATGGCAGGAAGGATCGACCCTTGAAGAGAGGCAAACAACCCAACCACAACACCACAGAAAAAGCCCCACAAGCCCAATGTGACCGCACCAAACCCAACCTAGAAAACCCCGACGAAACATACCCGCTAGGGGGCAACACCTCATTGCACTCCCCTAGCGCAACCAACACCCCCCGCCCCCCGCGCCCCCCCCCCCCACCCAAGAAAAAGGCCCACACCCCACAAATGAAACATGTACCATGCGCAAACCAAGGCTAGATTGGCCAAATAAGAAACTAGACCAAACAACAGCAACAACCAAGGGAAACAAAACAAAAACACAAGCAAGGCCTGAGCAGCATTGGAGCCGTTACAACTGTCTAGGCAAGGTGTGACACTCGCAGTGTGGCCATTCGAGGGCATGCAGGATATCTAGTGTGTTCTTGTGTAGCTTAGAACCCACGAAATCGGTGGCCTGTTGGAAATCTTGCAAGGCCGCTAGAGAGAGGGAATATATTAAGGAACATGATGAAATCGGTTTTGGTTTTGTTGTTATGACAATAGTTACTACTAACCATGATGATGTGTAGGTTGAAGTTCCTACAAGTTTACTAGGCTTGAAGGAGAAAATTTTCAAGGTGTTCGAGGAAGATGAAGGGTTTAGTGAGGTAGAGATCAATGAGAAAAGGAGTTCTCAAGCATCTCTAATTGAACAAGGGAGTGCTTAATACTCAAAAGTTTTAGAAGAGGTAACCAAGTGCTTCATCAAAGGGACCAATAGATCTTCATTGTCCAAGATGGTGTATGTGGCTAACTAGGGGGAGGTCCTACCTTATAAGCTATGGTAGGTGAAAGATTAAGGCCAAAGGAGTGGCAAAGAATAGGGGACTTCTTCAAGAAGGATCAAGGACATCACTAGAGGGTATGATACTTGTTCTTTGTGCAATTGTTCTATACCTTGTGGCAAGGGAAAGAAGATCCTTTGCCAAGCTGAGGCTATCTTATGGGAGAATGCTAAGTCTTCTAGCCAAGTATGTGGAAGAATGATTGCTTTGGTAATGTTAAAGCCATGGAGAAGAATTTACCTTTTGAGTTGGTAGCACTGAAGTGGGATGTAGAAGTTGTTGATGATTCCTTTCAAGAGGAGAAACCATTGGTGTTGGAGACTCCTATGTGGAATCTTGAAGCTTTAATCTTTGATGTGATCGGACAACCATATATTAAATATCAAGTTGAACCAAAGATGGATAGGAGAACCCATGAAGAGGTAAGTGAGCCTAAGATTAACCTTGTATGTAGTAGTAATGTCTCTTATGTGGAAAGTGGTGAGTTGGATTCTAGTTTTTCACTTCAGCTTGGTAGTGGGTTGTTCCATTATGATGATGAACATCATGATCATTGTGGTGATTGTGATGAAATTTTGAGTTATGTTGTGCATGATGGTAGCACTGTAACTCTTGATGTCATTGTTGGTAAGATCAAGACTAGTAATGCTAATTTGTTTGATGATGATGGCTATAGTAGTAGTCTTAATGAGAAGATCATCATTGATATGGATGTGGATATTGATAGTGATGAAACTAATTGTTTTGGCTGTGAAACGAATGGACAACATGAAGGAAATCTACATTGTGATTTTGATGGTGGAGGAAGGATGAGTAAGAGACTTTTCAACACCAAGAAGAAGAATGTTGAGTTTTGGTACAATAATGCTTTTCATGTTGATATTGGCAAAAGCCCATTTAAGATGAACTATGGGTTTTGTCCAAAGATGGTAGACACTTTGAAGAGCTTTGATGGTGAAGCTCAGCTTAGTGTTGGTTTTGTGTAAGAGATGAGGGATCTCCATGCACATGTAAAATCAAATCTTGAGAGGAAGGCTAAAGAGAGAGGCCTCAAAAGGAATGAGGGCAAACTGAAGCTTAATTTTGCTGTTGGTGACTTGGGCTAGATGCACTTGAAGAAGAAGTGGTTGAGAGGTGTTAACTTCTCCAAGTTGAAAGCCATGAAGATGGGGCCTTTCAAAATCAAGGCTAAAATTAATGACAATGCTTTTGAGATTGATTGCCAAATGATGTTGGTATGTCTTCTATATTTAATGTTTCAAATCTTGTGCACTATCATGGACCAGTTGGTGAGGAGACCATATAGGGTAGCATCAATGAGTTGAAGGGGGCTATTGATCAATACAAGCCTTCAATGGAGAGGAAGACAATCATACTCAAGCAAAGGGAAGCTTCTAGCACCGGAGTCAAGAGGCATGAATATATGATCCATTGGAAGGATCAATCCATTGATGATGTTTTATGGGTTCATGAGACCAAACTTCAAGAGTGGGGGATCACTTCAACCCCTACTTGCTTATTCACCTAAGTTCACTTTTTGAAGGATGGAAGAGCTGGTGTAGCAACATCTCTTTCAATCCCATTTGTTCCTTCCCTACATTTGTGTTTGTAGGTTTTGAGCTTGAAGAAGATGTCTCGGAGGATTAGAGGATGTCTTGGTTGAAGCCTAATATTGACAAGAGATGTCTTGAGATGAGAGGAGACATCTTGCTATTTTTGCTTATGTCTCGAGAGAGATGTCTTCCTAAGCCAAAAGACATCTTGGACAAGATGTCTCCCCTGAGCATAAGATGTCTCAAGCAAGATGTCTTGCCATATGAGGAGTTGTCTTGACCCTTGAAGGAGACGTCTTGAAGTGGTAGAAGGCATCTTCCTCAAGAGCTGGGTTGACATAGAAGACATCTTGGCAAGGTCAAAGATGACCCATATGGCCAAGGAAACTTTCAAAAACATGTGTCCCAAGTTGAGAAACAATTGAAACAAGATGGAAAAGGATGGAAACAGCCGGGGAGAAGGTGAGAAGACTTGGGAAATATCTAAAGAAACTCAAGTTGAGTTAAGGAAAGGTTTCTAGGTTTCTTGTCTTTTGGTTTATCATAAATATTGTTGTAATTTACCATTGTTGATACCATGAGTAAGAGAGATAGCTCTTGAGTGTGGAGGTCTGAGCAAGAAAGAGTGGATGGGTGCATTGAGTGAATGCAATTGGTGATTGCAGCTCCAAGCTCAATTGTGTGGTGAGTTGGCCTATGTGTTCTAGTCTCTAGTATCTTACTTGTGAGTTGAGATCTCAGTCTAGGGTTGTGGGAGAGATTCTCTATTGGTTGTGTCTTGCATTGAGAACATCCATTATGTTGTTGTAGAGCCTCATGCTTTGCAATATCATTTGAGTGTGACAAGTTTTGGATGTTTGTGGGTTTGAGAACCCTATTGTAATCTTCTAATAAATTAATTGAGGATAACTAGTTTTCTTATTTTTAGCAAAAAGCTGTCTTTGCATAATATCTGGATTTAGTATTTAAAGGTGATTTATTTATGGAGTGAACTTGCTCCATGCTAGGAGAAGGTCACTAGGCCAAAGTCAGCAGGGTGATTAAGGGTCTTGAAGGTTAATGACACTATCACAATGAGATACCAAGGTCTCATTAATAGATTCATGCAATTGGAGGAGTGTCCTACTCAATGGATTCTGATTCTCATGAATAAATACTAGGTGGGTTGTAGATGCTCGAGGCTCACATTTGGTGCAACCTCCACAACCATGTGAATAAGGTGTTGCAATGGGGAATCCTGGGAATGCAGCCGCACAACATCATTAAACATAAGTATCCCAATGTTCTTGGTTGGCAGGATGCATGGTTGGGGTATCTGCTGGAGAAAATTAAATGCTTTGTTTGGCTCATCTTCCAATGCACACTACTGGTGAGATCTTTATTGTGGATGCGGGAGCTAAATTTAAACAACACCTATCCTCTTTGTGGTATCATGATGAAATCAATTTGCCACTTTGCTCATCTCTTTCCTTTCTCTGCTGAAGTTTGGAGAGCTGCCATTGGTTCGCATACATGGTGAGGCATCTACTACCACCATTCTTTAGTGTCTCTACCATGTTCGTAACAAGCTAATTTTCAGGTCAATGTTGCCCCAACTGCCTACGCATGTAGTAATCATTGGGTTGTGGTGGTGGAAAGAGGAGATTGCTACTATGGGTGTGACATCAACGTATGTACTGGTGTGCGAGAGCTTCCAAGGCATCTAGGTGTTGTGGGAAATGGTCATGAGGGTGGGTTAGGAGAACCTTTTGCTCTTGCTTGTGGGAGATCTAGATCTTGCCTATGGTGTCTTTTACAAAAGGTTGAGGGGAGACTCCACTACCTTCCATAGGGTGTGCATTAACCTTATTGAGGAGGCCATTGTAGAGTATCTGGTGGTGCCAGACTGATGAGTGGCGAGGTACCCCTACACGCAACCATACGAATACGAGCGTGCACGCGCGATCCGGTCGAACTCCGCAGACTAAATGCCTTAACGCCACAAGAAACACTTGGGGTTAATCGTTCGTTGTCTTCCCAGGCTTGCTTGTAAGTGTCACGGTGTATGGTTAAGCAAGTCTGAGGTATGTGATTTTTTTGGTATTTTTGGCTTATCTTCTATGCTATCAGGGGAAAGGGTTGAGAAACTAAGCTAACTCTAACTAAAGATCTAAGTCTAAATTAACTAGCGTCAGCATCCGTTCCCACTTACCGGACACACCTTGAACTATGCAACTGCAGCTTACCAAACGCTAATCGTTACTGCAATCGCCACA